>OY979708.1:30170186-30380031 GCA_963855925.1 Inga laurina
AAGGGTTTCATAGAGCTCGAAGAAGCGAGAATCCAAGGTAAACTTGGTGATTTCAGGTGTTTAAGCTTCCTAATTTGTGTAATAGCTTCTCTAAGTTCTTTTTCTCCATGAAAAACCATGTTTACCAAGCTAATTTTCAAGGTTGAGAAAGGGAGTGTGAGATACCCTAGAGAGAGAAACTCTAAGAATCAAAAGTTAACTTTCAAAATCTCAAATCCTTTGGTGTATTAATGTTGTTGTTGTGATTCTTGACTTGATTTGTGGATTGTTTGGATGTTTTTGTAAACTTGGGATGATGAAACCCTAAGGGGAGGTGCTGCCCAAATTTGGATTAATCATGTGGGAAGTGTAATTAAGTAGTTAAACGAGTGATTAAAGGTGAAAGGAAGGTATTTTGTTGATTGGAATCAAAAAACTCCAATTTCCCCAAATTATGATGATTTTCGTCCAGACCTGTTTTTCACTATGTTTGGAGTGGATTTTGGTGTTTTTGATGATTCCATTGGATTTAGAATGGAAAATTGTATAGGATTCATGTTGGTTGCGAAGTGAGAAAAGCTCTAGAATGTAAAATGTCAAAATACCCTTAAAAATCCTAAGTTAGGGGCTGTAAGGGCATTTTAATAATTTGGTACTGAATTTGCCCAATCTGAGGTCAAAAATGGATTTTACATGCAAAATTGTGTAGGATTAGCCCTGGTCATGATTTTTGTAAAAGTATAGTTGGACCGGATATAAAGGGACTCGGATTGGGTCCCAAGGGTATTTTGGTCATTTTATAGTTTTAAGCTACGATAACTAAGAAAATGAGTTTGGAATAATACATAAATGAGTAATAACTCATTTATTTTAAATTTGGGATTTTAGGATCAAACAGTAGCCTGAGCCGAACACAGAGTATTGTACTGATAGACAAACAAGAGAAGGGCGATCCATGTAGGGGACTTACCTTATTTGCATGTATTTAATATCTCAGCTTGTGTAGTGATGTATGTTATTCCTTTACTTGATTGTGTAGAGCATATTTGAATAATAAAGCTCTGTTTCTGTTTATACTGTGGCTATAGTTTTGTTGCATGAAATATTGAGCATGCAGAAATGTCATTATGGGCTACGCATATAGTTAAAGCTAACATGTCATGCACATAGCATATATCTTGCATGCATTATGGTAACTGTTTACCTACTGAGATTCTCTCGAATATCATCTTCCCCTACCAACCATTTAAATAGGTGAAGAGAGAAGGTATGTTGAGAATAGAGAAGAGAACTGCATGAGAGAAAAGCAGTGGTTGAACGAAGACAGGAAAATATCTTTGTTTCATTATAATGGGTTTAGGCACCCTAGTAGCCCTGTGCGGCTACATCATTTGTAATTATTATGTACAATCCCTATGGGGAATGTATATAATCGAGCACTTTTTATCAATATTTTATGTTATTCCTGTGTGCCCATCAAACTGCGCATTGCTACTTTGATCAAGATCGATAATAAGTAGGATGTAAGGTGGGGTCATACACATCTAGTTAAAGCTAACATATCATGCACATAACATCTATCATGTATGCATTATGGTAACTGTTTCCCGTCTTCGTTCCACCACTACATTCCTCTCGTGCAGTTCTCTTCTCTACTTTTTGTAACAGATTTAGATACCCTAGTAGCACTGTGCGGCGATATTATTTGTAATTATCATATATAATCCCTATAAAGAATTTTTGTAATCGAATACTTTTTATCAGTATTTTTATGTTATTCCTTGTTTGCTCACCGCACTACACGCTAATACTCTGAAAAACATAAAAATAAAAGATAAGGGTGTTACAGATGACACCCAACAAAATTAATAATTAATTTTAAAGATATTTGTTTAGATTTATTTTAATATTAATATTTTTAATTCAAATTGTTCAATTATTAATTAATATTTTAATGAAAAAAAATATTGAAGTGCAATACTACCAAATATTTTAATGAAGGGAATGATTTGGGTTTGTGGATGATGAAATCGACGGGTCAAAAGCAAAAGAATGTTTGAGAAAAGTTATTGGGTTTGGTGAATTTATGCTATTTTATAATATTTATTGATATTTTTATTCTTTTTAAAAGTTATTTGAATCAAACGCCCTTGGGAAAAAAAAAATTTGGTTAGTAAAATTGCTCCTTAATTCTAATTTTTATTAGAATCAATTTTTTTCATGTTGAAATTACCAAAAATGATATTAGCCAATTTTTTTCATAATAAAATAATAAAATTTAAATAAATTTGTCTACAAAATTAAAAATTATAATATTAATCAATTTTAACAATGATAAAATAGCACAAAAATGCATGTTTTAATAAATTGTAGAGCCTTAAATCATTTTTAAATGACCCGATTAAACTTCCCAATTTGGTGATGGATTTATGAATCAAAATAATAAAATTTGTTCACAAGAAACGGGGAATTGTTAATTACTACAAATTTTAATCCCTTTATATTATATACCCGATGACCCCAATTCGTCATTACCAATGGGAAGGGAGGGGGTAGAGAAGAGAGAGAAAGATGAAAGGCTATACATGAATCAGACCGGACAGGACTGGGTGTTAGCCCGTGGTCTGATCCAAAAGGCTGAACAGGCTGGACATTCCATCCCGAAGCCCGACCCTACCCGAAGAAAAACCCGATGACAACCGAGTTGGGCAGACTGGACCGGGTTAGTGGCCTAGCTGGCCCAGTCCAGACTTTCATAAGGCTGTACAGATTAACATGATTGTTTTTTTCAGATCCTAAAATCCTAATATAAAATCCTAAATTTAATCCTGATCTTGAATAAATATACATAAATATCTTGCATATCCAAAACATCAATATCCCTCATTCGCACAAATTGTCATATTCATCAATTCATCATTGTTTCAATATTCTGCAATATCCTTCCTACCCTTCATATTATCAAAATATCATAAATATCCTATAAATGTAATGCTGGGCAGATAAATATATGTTGACAAATTCTTCAATATATATATATAATGACCATCTATTAGATAAATATATGTTGGTCTTTTCTATTTGGGTTCATGGTAACATAATCCCATGACAATGATGTGAAAGTTCATGGCAATGCAGACCTCCACCACCACGTCAGCTTCTCAGCAAGTTTTTCACTGGCTGTTTGATGAGGAGGCCAACAATTCCTCACAATCACATGAGGAGGCCTCCAATCGGCTGCAAATATTTTCAGCTGACGTCAAGCAAAATTATCATTTTTAATATAATTAAAATTGTTCAAATAAAACTCACTGTTACGTAATAAACCAGCAGCTTTAATTTGCATCGGAACATCGGAACAATATTCTTCAATTAGCCCTAATGTACCAAACCCTTCCGTGAGGGTCCCAAAAACCACATTAGACCTGCAACAAATACCAAATAAGAGGATTAGTATATTATGAATTTTGACAAATGTAATGTTTGGCCATCAGGCAGTTTATATTCACACCCAAAAGGTCACGAGACAGTGGAAAAAGGCCAAAAAAAGTAAAACAAGTTAACCATACGAACGAACCTATCAAGGCCTTCATCGGCTTTCAATGTGATCAGAAAATTTGAACAAGAAGCCGACTGATCTTCATGAGACATTGACAAGAGTCCCCTTTTATCATGCTTGAGGCCATTAAACTCGGCCACTGAAATAAATCACAATAATTTAGAAACTCTGTTGAATAGATAAAAACATTTGAGAACTTTCAAAAAGTACAAGTCCAAGATCTAGCATTCTCACTTGGCCAATGTGGACCATATACGCTTTCTATACATTTTCCATCTTCCCCTGCAAAAAAGATTAAAAATGAGTTGCAGAGGTCTAAGAGTAGACATTACATCTAGGAGGAAGATGAAATGATTAGCAAGTTTGAAAAATTATAGCAAACTGGGCATCAAACCACATGAGGGGAGGTGAGCCAAAAACACCCCAGTTTTGATGGGGGGCCAAAATGGTTTGGGTGAGCCAAATGGGGTAGGCCACCCTCCCCTCCCATGGTGCCATCCTAAGGTCCATGCATCAATAGATAACGTACCACTTTCATAACAAAAGGTGCCTGCCTGCAAAATAAAAAAGTAGCTATTAGTCCATAGTCTTGATGGCACAATGCAAAGAAAACGATCCTGAAAATTAAAAAGCCTACTTAGTATCATAAGATGGACAACTTAGTAAGTATAAGCTTAAATACATACCTTAAGATACGAGCTACCCTTCTTAACCTTGTGAAAGAAACAATTTACGTAACACATAGGTTTTCCAGTTTTAGGGCTGTATCCTTTATCTCCTGAACAAAGAGAAGATTAAATGAGAGAAGGGAAAGTCATATCATAAAACATAAAATCAGAATAAACTAACATGTCCAAGGGCTTGTTCAATTAGTGAGACTACAAAAAGGTTCTCCGAGGGATATTAACAAGATCATATTATTACCTGTACATAGCAAACGGAAATTTTCTGCAGTGAAGGGGGCAAGCTCATAGAACAGCTGGGAGGATAAAAGAATTCATTAGGTTGCATTTCTACTCTCACAGTCGAAGTTACAAAATACAAAAAAAAGAACGAAAAAAAAAAAAGAAACAAACATCATCATGTATGATTATTGTAATTCACAAGCACTAAAACAAAAAAGGTACCTCAAAAACCAGCCTTTCAATTTTTGCACCGCCTGTTCTGACATCCATATACACATGTAATTTTTGCTCCTGTGCCATTGTCTCTCTTTGGTGAATCGGAACTCAAGCTAACAAAACCACTGAAGTCGTAAAAGTCAGTCTAGAGACCCATTAATTATACCAAAATAATACTAATGGGGCAGTTTAAGGAAGCTCATGCGGTCGGAACAACATACGTTTAGGGTTAAGTTTAGGTTCTTAGTTTGACCCTCCTATCATGCCAAGTACCAAGAACAATAATATTGAACTAATCCATCTACATAACACAGATTGGAAACGGGACTACATTATGTTTAGGGGAAATTATTTTCACTTGTGACTATTAGAGTTACAAAGTTTTTTCTCTTGTGACTATTAGAGTTACAAAGTCTTTTCTTATTTAGGGATTTCTTTATTGACTATGATGATGAAGCTCAACTTTTGGTGTCATACGACACAAAAGCATAAAGCTTGCCTTGCTTGGCTAACTTACGAGAAAGCTAAGTTACATAAGTTAGCAACTTGATAAAAGTCACCATGACAATCCAAGGTAAATTACAATTTACCTCCCAATGAGGTTCAAAATCAAATCTCTCTTGTTTGAAGTGTCTCGTTCAACTCTTCCTTATTGCCACTTCAATAATGAGAAGTTAATATATCGTACAGAATTTCAAAGTCAAAAGCATGTATCATTTTTACCATTTATCATTTCACTAGTTTGTAAGGTTATTACTGGCATTAAACAACATTTTTTAAAATACAGCCGTCCCACTATGGCCTCAAACACTATTAGAATGTCTAAGCCTCCATTTTGTATTCCAAAAAAAAAAAACATTTCAACGATGATATGTCTCATCCTTCTAACAATGATGTGATCTTATTTTATAACGTTTGGATATAGAATATCACAGGACGCATTAGACTAACTGAACAAATTACATAGGTTCTGAATGTGACAGTTCAAACCAGAGGGAGATGGTTGGCCCAAGAAAAGGGTAAATGAGTCATCAATTCTCAAACCTAGCTTCGGTTGCAGCATTGATCACATCTTCAATAAATTTCAGATTGATATTCAAGAAACAAAAAGCTCAGGATTGATGAAGAGCAAGAGTTTTCAGTATCTTACATCTCAGAGAAGAAGTGTATGGAGGTTAGCGATTCTAGCAAGACCAGTATATGGCGGTGTTTTTGCGACTTCAGACTTCAACAAAATACCTGACCTTTGCAATCTTCGAATCCAGCTTCTGGTTCAGACTGACATCCTGGACCGCAACGTGATACACTGCAAAGAAAGACAACAAAAAGTAGCCGTATAAGTATGACTGACACACAAGAACAAATAAATCCAAACCAAATGTAGCAATTTTGCAAGCAACTTCAGTACAGTCATACCTATTAGAATGACAACACGTTCAGATAAAGGAAAACAATGGCTTCTGCAACAAAATGGCGACTACTCCAAATTCAGCACAAAGAATAAGATAAGTCACTAACGAACTTAAGAGTGCAGCGAAGACTCACGTGAGGGGCAAGGTTGTCAAAATCGCGAGTTTAAGCAAACTCGTAACAGTTATTTAAACTCGTATCGTGCACTCGAATCGTAAACCCGTAAGATTTTATTTTTACTATTAAATAGGTATTAATAGTGTATAATTAAATAATTAAAATATAAAAAATTATAACAATTTGATTTAAATATATTTTAAATCCAAATATTGAAATTAAATCCAACAACATTCATAATTTATTATATTTAACAAAGAAATTACTATAAAATTTATATATAAAGCCATTGAATATGATCAAATCGAAGAAGTTAATACGAGTTTAAAAGTGAGTTAATATAGTTTTATAAGTTAGAAACATTAAAACGGTAAACTCGGTATATAAACTCGTGAGTTTAATCAAGTTTACAATGGTCACGAGTTTACCAGTGACTCGACTCGATTTTGTAAAGCTAGAAACATAAAATCGGTAAACTCGGAGAGTCAACTCGCGAGTTTGACAACATTGCGTGAGGGAGCAAGCAAATTTCTGTTGCTGGGAACCGTAAGAGAGAAATTAAGTAAACAATTAAGAAACATACTATTCATACCATTCATCCAAATATTCTAAACGTTACACTCGAACGCCAACTCTTTTCTACTGTGCATCATTCATTTCTTATTCACTTTTTATAATGTTCCACTTTCAAACTAAGCTCAACCCTGAAAGCTCTAGAAAGTACAGCAATGGAAGCTATGTAGCAGCACAAAATCATACATCACTCATTCATTTTTTCCCCAAATTTGGGTTTACACTCGGCAAAGAGAGCTAATGAACTAAGTTCTGATAGTTGCAGCAAATAGGACCAAGTAATTGCAACAAGGAAAGACCACATTAACATCTTTACGTCTAATTTCCTAATCTTTATATTGTATATATTATCATATTAAATATCTTCCGTAGACATTTCAACAAGAGCACGGGGGCAGTACTTACCGACGCAGGAGAGGGGAAATGGCCGGAGATGGAGACTTCAACCTGCAGAAATCGTGGTCGGAGAAGTCGAAAAGGAAATAAGACGGAGAAGAGCAATCAACGATGGAAAGAAAATAGGATCGAGAAGTTAGAGTTCGAAGGTGAACGGAGAAGACGAACGGCGACGGGAAGCTGCGGATGACCGGAGGAGAAGATAGAAGACGACGGTGAGAGGGGATGGGTTAGGGCTCGACCGTGGAGAATGACTGTGGAGACTGAGATGGATAAAAACGGAGAAGTAGAGAGAAAAAGGAGATGGATGACCGGCGTTAGTGATGACCGGAGAAGATGATGGAAACTGGCGGTGAGAAGGGAGGATTTAGGGTTCGAAGGTGGAGATTAGAGCTGGAGAATTTGAGGGCGAATTGAAGTCAGGTAAATGCAGAGGAGACGACGTAGGGTGCTTGTCGAAGGAAAGACAGAGACCGGAGGCGGATATCAGGCGAATGTGGATGACTGATGACGGAAGGTTGGGGTCCTAAGAAGACGATGGTGAGTGAAGAAGGGTTAGGGTTTGCGAACGATAATAAGTTCTTTTCTGACACTGAAAACAAAAGAAAGTAGCGAGTCATTATATATGGATCCGAACATGGATCGACCCGCACGCAAGTTTAAAAAAAAAAAAAAAAGGCCCACACAAACACTACTTTATAAGTTCTGTAACTTCTGTTCCAACGCTGAAAACAAAAAGAAAGTAGAGACTCATTTATAAAACGAAGGTGGTGCCAACTATTATTAGGGCTTGTTTGGCATGAAGGAAGGGGAGGGAAAATTTTTTTGAATTGAATTTTAAAAAATGAGAGAAGTGAGACACACTACAAAAAAAAAGGTATTTTATAGCGGTGCATTTGTAGCGGTTATATTAAACCGCTACAAATTATAGCATTTGTAGCGGTTTTTACCTAAACCGCTACAAATTTATAGCGGCAAAATATTTTGTAGCGGTTTCCTACAAAAACCCGCTACAAATTTGGCGCGAAATTCCCACCAAAACTTGTAGCGGTTATTTTGTAGCGGTTAATGCACATAAACCGCTACAAAATACCATAGGTCAGAATTTTGTAGCGGTTTATACTGAAAACCGCTACAAAATTTCAAGAGACTCCAAATTTGTAGCGGTTCTGGGCAATAACCGCTACAGAATTTCAAACGTTGTGAAGATTTGTAGCGGTTATTGTAGAACCGCTACAAATTTGGATATTTGTAGCGGTTATAGTAGCGGTTATTTTAATAACCGCTACTAATTACTGGCCTATTTAAACCCCCCACCTCCTTCATTTCTCTGTTTGCTCATTTTGTTTCCTGAGGTTTCTCTGAGTGATTTCTTCGAGATTTGAGCGTTCAGACGTCTCTATAGGAGTTTTTGGTCAGTATTCCGCAGTATTTACACTTGAGGTACGTATATAACACGTATTTTTATTTATATTTGTATTTTTATTATATTTTTGTATAATAATGGACTAATTTTTTTTTTAATTTGTACAGTTGATATGGCTTCAGGACAGAATAAGGGGAAGGCCCCTGTGGTCCCCAGACCGACTTTACGGGGTGGCAGCAGCCGGGCAGGGGGCAGGGGGCAGAGGGAGGGGGCAGCGCGCAGGCAGGGCTACCGAGGCATCTCAGCCCATCCCCCACCAGGAACCGCAGACGATCCCACAGGCGACGACCGCAGCTGAGGTGCCTGAGGTGGAGGTGCCAGAGATTAGCGTTGAGGACTTCCTCAACGAGGAGGAGTTCGAGATCCCGATTAGTGGGTTCAGGGAGATGGAGCAGTTCCTCGATGAGGAAGACGCTCGGGAGCAGAACAACCCACGAGGGTCGTCTTCATGGTCCACTGGGTTTGAGGTGCAGGTCGAAGGTAAATTACTTTTTTAATTTAGTAAGTTATTGATTTAAATTTGAAATGTTAACTTTGAATTATAATTTATCTAACGTGCGGTCAACTGTGCAGATGAGCAGAGGAACGTGTCGACGAGGAGGCTGGATGTGGCCAGTCTGAACAGCATGGACCGGTCCCTGCGAGTTATAGTGCCGTGGAACGAGGGCACTGACCAGCCGATCCATAATGGGGGTCACCTGATCAACTGCTTCCTGAGCGACCTAGGATCGAATTGGATGCGGTTCCCCCTTCACTTCCCGACGTGGAGGCACATTCCGAAGGGGCCGAAGGACCAGGCTTGGGAAGAGGTGGTTCAGGTAATTAAAACTATTTAATTAATATTTTTTTAATTAATTCTATTTAATTATTTTTTTTAAATTATGGTTTTTATAATTATTGATATTTAAATGTATTTTTTTCAGCTGCAGTTTGCCGTTCGGGCCAACCGGAAGAGGTACGCCCTCGTGAAGATGGGCGACGCCTGGAGGAACAGGAGGAGTCGTCTCTTCCACAGTGTGGATGGGGACGGGACGATGCCTCTGGAGCAGCTGCAGGAGAGCGTCCCGGACGGCGTGCCGCCGAACGACTGGGCGCGTTTCGTCCAGTTCAGGAGGAGCCCTGAGGCGCAGGTAATGTATTTATTAGATTTTTGATATATAATTTTGTAATTATTAAATATTAAATTATAATATCAATTTATTTTGTATTTAATTTTAAATTATAATACATTTAATTTTTTTTTCCAGGAGCTTGCTCGGAGGAACGCCGAGATCCGGGCGCAGCAGACGATCCACCACACAGCAGGATCGAAGACCTTTGCGAGCTGGTAACTTTTCAAGTGCTTCACTTACTTTTAGTTGAGTATTTCATAATACTAATTGTTTTGTAATTGTTTCAGGAGACGAGGGCTCAGCAGGAGAACCGTCAGACGGACTATGTGGAGCTGTATGCCATCACACACAGACACCGTGACGGGACTGCGACCTCTCAGCAGGCAGAGGCGGCCATTGTAAGTAATTTTATTATTATATATTTTTATAAAACCAAGTTAATAATGAAAAATGCTAATTATTAATTGTTTCATAAAATGGCAGGAGCGGATGCAGCAGTCGCAGGCTGAGCTGCGACAGACCCAGCCTGAGGAGTCACAGGGGTCAGTGGACCCGACGGCTCCTTTGAAGGCTGGTCTGGCTCAGGCTGAGCACCCCGGACGCGTGCGGGGTATGGGAATAGGCGCCAGACCCAGCATGGTCTACGGCAGGAGCATTGCGTCTGAGGCTGGCAGCTCTAGAGGGGTCAGACGTCGGAGGGACGAGTCTATTGACCAGCTGCAGTCAGATTTGGAGCAGACGCAGCAACAGATGGCGCAGCAGCAGCAGCAGATGTAGCAGATGCTGCAGGTGCACGCAGATACGATGTACGCTCAGCAGACGCAGTGGCGTGAGATCGCGAACACCATGCTCGAGGGAGCATGGAGTCGCCTGTTCCCGAACGAGCAGCATCCAGCGGTTCCCCCTGTCCCTCACTACGTCGTCCCGAGTACTACTCCTCCTCCTACTGCTTCTCCTCCTGCTGATGACGATGGTGCGGTTCACTCTGCGCAGCGGCCCGATCCAGCGGCATCTGAGGGAGCCCCACCTGAGGGAGCACCAGAGGATCAGCCCCCAGCTCCTTAGTTTAGGACATTTTCTTTTATTTAAACATTTGTAAATATTTATATGAGTTTTTATTTCAGAATTTTCTTATTGTGTTTTATATTATTAGATTACGTTGAAATAATTTATGAATGGTTTATATCTAAATTTTTTAAAAAAAAGTATATATATATTTGTAGCGGTTTCTGAAGTTAAACCGCTACAAATATATGTACATTTGTAGCGGTTATTAGTGTATAACCGCTACAAAAGTATATATTTGTAGCGGTTATACAATAATAACCGCTACAAATGTACATATATATTTGTAGCGGTTTCTGAAGTTAAACCGCTACAAATATGTATGTTTGTAGCGGTTATACACTAATAACCGCTACAAATAATCAAATTATTTGAATTTTGAAATTTGCCGCCTTTGTGCACATTTGTAGCGGTTATGTTATGTATAACCGCTACTAATTAGAAAATTATTTTTATATTTAATGTCCAATGGCTTTAATATTAGTAGCGGTTTAATATATATAACCGCTACTAATAATTTGAACATTTGTAGCGGTTATATATATATAACCGCTACTAATACCCAATAAGTATATTTTGAATTTCCCACCAAATAACGGCTTGAATATTAGTAGCGGTTTTATATATATAACCGCTACAAAATTATAAACGTTGGAATTTCTGTAGCGGTTGTTGTAGCGGTTTAATAACCGCTACAAAATTATAAACGTTGGATTTTCAGAATATAAGGTTCTACGCATTTGTCATTATCTTCTCACTCATCTTCTTCTCTATACTTTCTTCTCTCTCACTTGTAGCTATGGATAAATCATGGATAAGGTTGCCGCGCAATTCTCCTGAATATTTGTACGGATTAAACAGTTTCTTAGATTTCGCATTCACTCACGCCAGCTGTAACGGCAAGATCGTCTGTCCCTGTCGGAAATGCAAGTTCAAGAAGTGGCATGCACGAAATGTTGTGAAGGAACATTTGCTTGTGAAGCCTTTCCCTGAGGACTATACGTTCTGGGCAGTTCATGGTGAGAAGGCCGGCATTAGATACGATGAGGCTCTTCCTCGAAGTTCTCAAGTAGGCATTCATGTAGATGAAGATGATCCTGTGAATGATGCTGTGCGTGATGCGTTTGGATTTCAAGGTGACAACTTCAACGAAGAAGTGCACGGCTCTGAGCCGGCTTTTATGGGGAATGAAGCAGCTCGGGATTTTTTCAGCTTGATGGATGAGGCAGATCGTCCTTTATATCAAGGTTGTCACAAATATTCTAAATTATCTTTCTTGATCAAATTGTATCATATCAAGTGCTTGTGTGGGATCACAGATAAGGGAATGTCGATGTTGCTCGACTTATTACAAGATGCATTCCCCGATGCCGAGATTCCCACAACCTTCTACGAGGCCAAGAAGATTATCAACAGGTTGGGGTTGAATTATCAAAAGATTGATGCGTGCCCAAATGATTGTATGCTGTATTGGGGAGACGATTCCAGCAGGGAGACGTGTAAGAGATGTCACACATCGAGGTACAAGACAATTCGGAAGGGGAAAAAGCAAAAGAAGAAACCTGCAAAGATTCTCAGGTACTTCCCTTTGAAACCTCGTCTGCAAAGATTATTTATGTCGTCTAAAACTGCTGAGCACATGAGGTGGCATGCCGTTGATAAAAACGAAGACGGTAAATTAAGACATCCGCGGGATGCAGCTGCTTGGAAAACGTTTGACAACGACTTTCCAGATTTTGCGACTGACCTCAGAAATGTTCGGCTTGCGTTGGCGACCGACGGTTTCAATCCTTTCGGGAATCTTAGCACAAGTTACAGCATTTGGCCGGTAGTCTAAGTTCCCTACAACTTACCCCCTGGATGTGTATGAAACAAAGCTCTTTCATTATGTCTATGATCATTCCAGGCAAAAAGGCACCGGGCAATGATATCGATGTGTATCTCCAACCGCTTTTTGTGGAATAGCTTGACCTGTGGAATGTCGGCTTGGAGACGTACGACGCTCATAGCAAGACTTTGTTCAACATGCGTGCAGCCTTGATGTGGACGATCAGTGACTTTCCTGGCCTTGGCACATTATCTGGTTGGAATGTGCACACTGGGTCGGCGTGTCCGGCTTGCAATTTCGACTCTGACGCATTGCGCCTTCCCCACAGCCGAAAGTGGTGTTTTATGGGGCATCGGAGGTTTCTCGATGGAACGCATAAGTTCAGATTGCAACGGAATCGCTTCAATGGGAAACCAGAGAAAAGAGGACCACCTCAGACTTTGTCCGGTACAGATATCTTACAGCAGCTTGAGCATGTTGACTTCGAGTTTGGAAAAAGCGACGATTCAGCACAAACTCGCCAAAAGACGCGCAGGACTTTGGCGCCTCAGCAGTGGAAGAAGATAAGTATCTTCTTCATGCTTCCGTATTGGAGATCTAATTTACTTCACCACAGTCTTGATGTAATGCACATTGAAAAGAATGTTTGCGACAATATGCTGTATACGCTGCTTAACGAACCCGGCAAGACAAAAGATCACCTTAAAGCGAGGAAAGATTTACGCGACATGGGAGTTTGTGAAGACGCTTGGCCAGATGAGCATGACAGATTTACACCGGCAAAGTTTACCCTCACAAAACCGAACAAGGATGTGTTCCTCGCGACATTGAAGAAATTAAAAGTTCCTGATGGGTATTCAAGCAACATTTCTCGATGTGTCGACTTGCAGGCTCGAAAGGTTGCTGGCCTAAAGAGTCACGACTCACATGTTCTTATGTAGCAGTTACTCCCTCTGGCTATAAAGAATACACTTCCTCCCGATGTTTCCATCATTTTGGTGGAACTTTGTTCTTTATTTCGGAAGTTGTGTTCTAAGGTTTTGATCGTTGAGGAGCTCGATAAGCTGCAGTCGAAAATCATTCTTACGCTTTGTCACTTGGAGATGATCTTTCCTCCGTCCTTTTTTACTGTGATGGTTCACCTCACAGTCCACCTCGTTCATGAAACAAAGCTCGCTGGACCAGTACAATATCGTTGGATGTATCCGATTGAGAGGTACTCATTTTAAATATGTGCTTTCATTTATTGTCCGTATTTAATGTTTGCTCGTCGTCCTTTTCATCATTTTATATCAATTTTCTCTTATGTACTTCGTAGGTTCCTTGGGAAATTAAAATCTTACGTGAGGAATAAGGCGTGGCCAGAAGGTTCTATAGCTGAAGGCTATATAGGGGATGAGGTGCTATATTTTTGCTCAAGGTACTTTGATGATCTTGAGACGGCTTTCAACCGCCCGCCTCGTGTTGACGATTGTCCTGAACCTGCGCTGACATCAGGAGAATTTATCCCTCGTGTTGGTAAACCAGTTGGAGCAATTGAGAACTTCAAACTAACGGCAACTGAGAAGTTCCAAGCACATAGACATGTCTTGATTAATTGCACTCAAGTTGAGCCTTTCATACGGTAAGAATTGTACACTCACATGTATGTTATTCGATCTATATCTTTCGTAACATTTCTCACTTTCATTTCACTAACGCATTTCCATTATTAATTACAGGGAATTTAGAAGTCATGTCAAGCGTCAGCTCAGGATCCGTACACAGACATCCTCGGAAGTTGATAGGAGGGTCCACAGAGAATTCCCGGGCTGGTTTGCTCGCAGAATACTAAATGACCACAACCCACACTCACCAGATTTCAAAGCTCTCGCAATCGACCCTCTTGATCATGCAAAACGGTTTACAGCATACAATATCAATGGTTTTAAGTTTTGCACGGTTTCACGGGATCAAGGATTGCAAACACAGAATTCGGGTGTTTATGGCACATTTGGGATAAGGAGTTATGCGAGCAGCAGTGACGCCAACATGTAGTTCGGAGGCGTCCCTTACTATGGCAAGCTTCTTGATGTGGTCGAGCTTAATTATCAAGGCCGTTTCACCGTGACGCTGTTCAAGTGTTTGTGGGCAAATACCACTACTTCTCGGGGACTGACAACTAACGACCTAGGGATCACATCAGTCAATTTCTCACGCCCGATTCATACTGGTATTTCTCAAGATGATGAGCCGTATATTCTAGCTTCAGAGGCACATCAGGTTTATTATGTCAAGGACGAGCGGCATAGGGATTGGCACATGGTCGTTCATTTAAAGCCAAGAGACCTTTACGACATGGGTGAAGGCGATAACATCGCCTACGAGAGTGAGCCATTTCAGCCAGCTGATTTTGAAAACTACTTCCCTGAAGGCGATGACAATTTACCTCTACTGCGGTGAGTTTTTTTAAGTCCACGTCATTTCAATTAAATTTTTTAAATTTAATAATACATCAATAACAATAATTTTTCTACAAAATTTCTGTAGGGATGGCGACGATGAGTGATCAAATTCAATTGTAAAAATTTTTTCTTTACAAAAAATGCAAAAAATTTGTGTTAAAATAAAATGTAAAAAAAAATTAAAATAATATTTGTAGAATTCAAGTGTAAAAAATTTTCCTTTACAAAAAATGCAAAAAATTTGTGTTAAAATAAAATGTAAAAAAAAAAATTTTTTAAAAAAATTAATATAATATTTGTAGCGGTTATTCAACCGCTACAAAAAAATAAATAACCGCTACTAAATAATAACCGCTACATTAACCGCTACAAATAATACGTGAATCCCTATAAATACCCTTATCACAACTCATTTCAAACACTCCCCAATTTCTTTTCACCTTACCCTTCTTTCATTTCCTCTCATTTACAACTTCTTTCGTATGAGTAGAGGAGCTAAATAATACGATCAAATATGGTAACAAGATTTTCAATTTCTTTTAGAATACTTCTTTCCTTTCTATAAAATTTATTCTAAACATCTTTTTTTCTAGATATATCATAACTCTATCTCATTTTCATCTATTTTTCATATACAATTACATTATATTATAAAACATAATAATTCCTTATTACCTAACTATCCTTAATAATATTATTAATATAAATTTTATACTAATCATATTCAATTATATTTTTTCTTTTTAATTTATTAATAAGTTAAACTATTAAATAATAAACTAATTGAAATAGATAAAATAATAACAAATTAAACTATTTAATATAATATTGAAAAAAAAGAAAAAAATCAACGTATATTTTTAAAAAAAATTTTAAATATTTGTAGCGGTTATTAAACCGCTACTAAATAACGTGCCTTTTTAAAGCTAAATTTAAATTTTTTGGGTCCAATTTTGAATTTCATGAAATTAGTAGCGGTTTTTAAAACCGCTACTAATTTCATGAAATTCAAAATTAGTAGCGGTTTGTTAACTGCTACAAATAAAAAATGTCATTTTTAACAAATTTTCATTTTTATATATTTGTAGCGGTTTAAAAACCGCTACAAAAAAAAATTCTTTTTTAAGCTCTCAATAAAATTTTTTATATTTGTAGCGGTTATATAACGGCTACAAATATCTCTTGATTTTGTAGCGGTTACTATAAACCGCTACAAAGGTTGTAGCGGTTATTTTTGATTGCGTAGCGGTTTTATAAAACCGCTACAAAACCGCTTGCAACGTACGATTTAGTAGCGGTTTTCTTAACCGCTACTAATATAGTTTGTAGCGGTTAGAACCGCTACGAATACCCATTTTTAACCGCTACTAAATCACGTTTTTTTTGTAGTGACATAAAGTTAATTTTCTTACTTTTTTAACTTACATATTCTCTATATTAAAATTTTTTAATCCTAACTTTTCCAATTTTCTTAAATTCAACTCATAAAAATTTTCTCTCCCCTTCCTTCCCCTCCAAATCCCTCATACCAAATAGGCCCTTATATTTTAATGCAGTCATAGAAGATCAATGTGGAGTAAAATAAATGTGTTCATGTAAAAAATTACTAACTTTTTTTTAACCGAGCCTCCTTCTTCTTCCACTTCACTTCTCTGTTCTCTCAATCAGTCCATTTACTTAAACCTCCTCTCACCCTACTCTTTATCTCCAACTCAACTCTATCACATAATTCCTTGAGGCTCACTTCTTTGCTGCCGCGAAGAAGTTCAATATTCCCAGTTTGAACAAGACTTTCAACTAGCTCGCTCTCTCAGGTTTCCAAATCAGACTTCTTCTTCCTCTTTTTCTTTGTTTTTTTTTTCTCCTTTTTCGATAGCAAAACGAGCTAGGGAAACAGCACGTTAACCTCTCACGTGCCATTCCCTTTGCAGCATCCTTCCAGTTTCTTCAATGAGGCCTCTGTCCCCATGTGTACCCCATCCTCAATGAGTTTTATAGCTTCTAGTGAATCTCATTCCATCTTAGTGTTCCTTTAACCATAATCAGATTTCTCTAACCATAATTAAAATCTAGCTATTTTGTTCTTTTAGGAAACTGACAATTTATCTTTGACCTCTATCTAAATGATTAGAAATGTGTCTAAATAATGTGTATCTCACCTTCGTGGTTCACTATCAAGTTAAATAATCGTACAAGAGAGAACATGTTTATAGTGCGGGCCGTCAGCAATATACCATTAAACATGTTTGGTAAAATTTACAAGATGCCATTAGATATTTAGATGCTGGGTTTTTGTTTCCCGCGAAATCTTCTCTGCTAGTTTCTTTTAGTTTTTTGGGTTTTAAACCATGGATACGCTAACTTACACGTGTTTTTAAACATACTTTAAGACGCAGGGTTTTGTGGATGCTTTTACATGATTGATATTTTGAGGCAAAGTTTGATGTAGAGATTTGTTTTGCCTTTGAACACATTACAAGCCAGAAAAATGAATTAATCTAAGGTATTTTCTTCAGGATTTTGATTGAAGATGATAAGCCACGAAGGTAACATGCAACTCTGGAGACATTTCACAGACTTGGATTTACAAATTTTTTCTCGAAATATCAAAAATGTTGAGAATGTTGGTTTCGAATAGTTACACGAACGAGCCATAAGGTTAAGAGTACTCTCATGAGAGATGTTAATCTTTTCTTACAAGATGTTGAAAATATGATGTCATGCAACAATTCTGTGAATGTAGCTCGCTTTTATTATGAAAGGGTTGATAACTGTCACCACCATATTGTCAACAAACCATACCATGTAACTCTCAAAAAATTCCTTCAATATAGAAAGAAATAGCTTTATAATGCTGAAGGCCATCCAACAAAAATGTTGTTGGACACAATGAGGTATGTATGGTTTTTTTTCTTATTTGAAAATATTTAAAAAATATTTTAATTAAATTATTAATTATTGATTTTCTTTTTTTTTCCTATTTTGGTTTCTAGGATATCGTGAAGGCTGTATTTAACATCCACACGTGCAAAATACTCCATGGCAATTTTTCACCATGGTACATCATGGTTGTTCGAAGCTTGGAAATTAATGGTATAATGAAACATGTTGTAAAGATATGCAACTTCTAAAAACCCAAGAGTCTTAATGATGAAAGAGAGGGTCTTGAAATAGTAAGTATTATTTTAATTATAATTTTCATGTTTTTTTAACATTTATTTATACTATCTGAACTTTTTAATTAATATTATTAACAGATTTGGCAGGAACGGATTAGTTTTGGCAAACCTCGGAACATCTAGACCTAGGACTTCTTCAAAGTCTGGATATGGATATATTTGGACTTGGATGCTTGTTAGGATATCGTGTCCTCCGAAAACATTCATTTGGGGTAAATGAAGCTTATCGTTTGTATAATATTAGAAATAATAGGATGGTTTATGATAGTAAGCTATTAAACTATGCATCTGTGCTTAATGATTTAATTTTTTTTTATTGCTAAACAATTGATATTGACTATTAACTTTGTAACGATAAAGGGCAACATAGCTCTATTTTAATACTTCTAGGGTAACATTGAATCTAAAGAAACTTTCAGGGTAACATTACTCCTCAGTAAAAACTTCTAAGACAAATTTTCACCTTGACCCAATATATATTTTCATGTTCTTGTATCAACGGTTTTAAGTATTCGATGTGTTGTTATTGTTTGGGATTTCCTTTTCCTTTTCTACATAATTTTGAAATCTGACCGCCTGCTCTAAAAAGACTGAAAAGCCCAAGCGACACCACCCATTTTTATTGAAAAAACATAGCTGGAGAGAAGATTTAATTTTTAAAAAATAAAGGAAGGTAGTCACCATCGTTGTTGTCATTCAAACTCGTGCTAACAATGAAAACATTATTACTAGTGTAATAATAATACTGTTGTTTGGTGGCTTAGTAATAAACTAATAATAATGCTGAGGGCATAGAGAAAACAATGCACAAGGATAGAGCAAGTAATTCAGCTAGCCCACGGGCTGAACGGGTCGAGTTAGTGCAGCCCGCCTATTAATTTTTTTTTAAAAAATTATTACACTCTTTTTTTTCCACCCACTCACATAATAAAAACATACAAACACCTCTAACTCACATCACAAAAAATTATTACACTCTTTTTTTTCCTCTCACCCATTACCACACTTCCTTTCTTTTATATGTTTATGTTAGGCATCCAATTTCATTCTCACTTTCCTATTTTTTTTTCACATACTCGCATCACAAAAACATATAATAAACACCTCTCTTATAAATTTAATAATAGTATAATAAATAAAAATAATATAAAAATAAAAGTGTCAAATAAAAACTATAAGGAAGTAGTTAATTAACACAACATCAAAGAAAGGAGGATAAGGGTATTTGGATTTATTTCTTAATGAAAACTTAAAAAAATTTAAAAAGAAAAAAAAAGAATTTTAAGCGGGCTAGCGGGCCAACCCAATGTAGTTTGTGGGAATGAACGGGCCTGCCCCTTGGCGAGCTGCATTTAGCCAGCTCAAGCTCGATAGTTTTTGTGGGCTGGTGGGTTTGGCCCGCGAGCTCCAACCCTTTTTATTGGCTCAACATAGGGAGGGATGGAAATGGCGGGTACAAGAAGAGAAAGTGAAGACACAGAACAAAAGCCAAGCAACAAATATAAACAGGATTAAGGTGCAGATCTTCCTCGGAAGTATTCGAAAAATATCAATATAGTTTTGGAAGTTGTTTTGGCCTCAATGTTGCCCCGAAAGTTTAAAAACATAACAATTTTGCCCCTGCCCATCAACAATGTTAAGTTTGACCGTTTTGTTTGACTGAATCTCATTTGGCACTCCCATTTAGTACCTAGTAATCTAACTCATTTCCATCTCATTATTATTCCTTGTTAAAATACACAAATACCCTTTAACTTTTATTTTTCCTCCACCGCCACCTTCATTCCCTAGGCCCCACCAACACCATACCATCTTCTCCGACACCAGCAACACTTTCCCTTGAGGACCAGAGTCAAATTCATGATGCATCTTTAATGTTGTTAACTTGATTGATATTTTGGGGAATATTTTGACGTAGAGGTTTGTTTTGCTTTTGGTACATATTTGGCAAACTATAAAACCATGGTTTTAAAAGCCCTTTTCCACAAGTCAAGACAATATTTCTCTCATATACTTACTTTGTAAATCGTAAAAACTATTCTCTAAAAGCTAATACAAGCATGCATTTGAACACATTACAAGTTAAAAATTGAATTAATCTAATTTTTTTTTCAGGATTTTAATTGAAGATGGTAGCCCATGGAGGTAACTTGCAACTCTAGAGACATTTCACAGACTTGGATTTACAATATTTTACTCGAAATATCAGAAATGTTGAGAATGTTCATTTTGAACAGTTACAAGGATGAAACTTAACAGTTAAAAATACTTGTTACGAGTGTAAATGGTCTATTAAATAGTGCAAGTATCATTGTCATAAATAAGTAATACAGAAGTGAGTAGAGTATCGTTCCTATGATGATTGATCAATAATTACCAAAATGAGTAATTGTAGCGCTCAAATTTTGAAAATATGGAGCTGCCACCAAAATTTTTGAAATAGGATAATTTTGGAAACCTTTTTTTAAAGATGAAACTGGTCTAAAAAAACCATTTAGGGTTCAGAAGTTCATTTTGTGTGGGGTAGGTGTTAAGCACCCTACAATACTCATTCATAAAAATGGTTACCCTAAGTTAATTATTTAAAAATATTATGGCCTTTAATCCTATGATAATTACCCAAATAAAAAAAAGAATATTTACAAAGATAAATGAAATGAAAACTAAAGAAAAGAATGAACATTTATTTACAAAAAGAAAATAAGGAAAAATATATTTATTTTCAAAGTTGGATATCAAAAGAAAGATAAGGAAGAAATACATTTATTTACAAAGTTGGACTTGACTTAGGAAGAGAACCTAGGGCCTACGTACCCTTTAGAGGGATCAAAGCCAACATAGTTCGGGGGTAGAAAAGCGTGTCACTTGGTTGGTGTTTTTTAGAAAAATGTTTATTTAATTTATTTGAGAAAACTATTTTTGTTTGGTTTGTATTTTTTATTTATGAAAGCAATTTCTTTATTTTTTCATGAAAGAGAGTTTTTCTATTTTATTTTCATTTATAAAAATGTGTTAAAATATATATATTTTCTTTTTTGAAAGAGAACCTAAGAAAAGAAGAAAAAGTAGCACAAGTTAAAGAAAAAAAAGAGAAGTCAAAGTTGAGGAGATTTATGGGTACCTTTTATCTTTTGAACCCCGCTCTTGATTCCAAACGGAACACATCTAACAATATATATATGATGATTCAACGAGATAAAGCAAGTCCACTTAATTCTTGATCCCTTATTCAATAATTCAATGTCCAGCAAGGCCAACAAATATTAAAGTGGGTGATTCATGCAATGTTGAGTTATCAAGATAAACACAAAGTTAAGACAAGTACAAAGTCATAAAAGTGCACAGTAGTGGGAAGAGTTAGTAAAATTCATCGTCTTGCACATATGGCTGAACATTATCACAAATAAAAGAAGAGCATGCGAATTTAATCACAATCAAAGAGTAGTGAGCAAAATAAGATGACCTCTTATGTTAACTACCCTTCAGTATGAGAATTATGTATGAGCAATGAAATGAGAAAATAAAATTAGCTCTCTACTTTACCTCCTTGCTCTTCCAAAATTCTTGTGTGTCTTGCTTCAACCCTTGCTCCCTTATTTATAGTTTCAAGGTAGGGTTTTCTTCATAAATGCTCCTTCTTTTTTTGAATTTTCATTTTTTTTGAATTTTTTTTTGTATTTTATGTTCAAAACTACCTAACTTGACTTAATCACCGTCAATGGAGATTTTTTTTTTTGTATTTGTTTGTATTTTTTATTAATAAAACTTCCTAGCTTGACCTATATCACCATCAGTGGAGATTTTTTCATTTTTCATTTTTTTCTTATTCTCCCTACAAGTAGTTTCCTAATTTAAACCTATCAACATAAATGAGAGATTTTTTTTATTTTTTTATTTTATTATTTTCCCTTAATGAATGACAATGCCAATCATCATCAATAAGGGGATTTATTTTAATTTTTGTTTTTTTCCTTTTTAATGACGATTGCCAATTTGGACACCGTTCATCATCAATAGGAGAATTTTCTTATTTTTTTATTTTTGTTTTTTATTTATTTTTTTCTTTCAATGATGATTGCCACCTTGGACATCAATCATCATCAATTATTTTTTAATTGTTGAGTAGAGCCCGGACAAAATAGGGTGTTCATAGTTGCCCCTCTTTACTTATTTCATAACTGAGAAAAGTGAGATTCTCGTCTATAAAGCAAGTAAAGATAAGAACACGTATTTTGTCTGGCCAAAGAACAAGGTGCCCCCTTGGAACCAAAAAGGGTTTGGACAAAATACAGTGTCCATGCCCCTCTTTACTTTGTTCATAGGGGAGAAGAACGCAGGTGGAGATAGATGATTACTATAGACTTTTAGGTTTTTTATTCCAAGATCTATGGCAGCTTGGAGACCATTAATACAAGCTTTATATTCTACCATGTTATTGGTGCAATCAATTCCTAGCTTTATAGCAATCGAGAATTGCTTTCCGTCTGGGGATATGATCACTGCCCCCACGCCATTACCATGCATATTTACTGCACCATCAAAATACATCTCCCACTCTTTCAATTTTCTTTCCTCATTTGGATCCTCTGTAGAACATATGTCTTCATCTGGGAATTTGAAATCTAGTAGCTGGTATTCATCTATAGGGTTTTCCGCTAAGTGATAAGCTATTGTACCACCCTTGACGGATTTTTGAGTTATGTCATATTCAGACAATATTACCTACCACTTAGAAACTTTTCCAGCTACATGCGGGCTTTCAAAGATGTATTTAAGTGGGTCCACTCTAGAAATTAACCACGTAGTGTAATAAAGAATATATTGCCTCAGCCTCCTTGTAGCCCAGACTAAACTGCCACAAGTTTGCTCAATCATTTGGTAACGTGACTCATAGTCGTTAAACTTCTTGCTCAAGTAATAGATCGCTTGTTCTCTTCGCTTAGATGCATCAAGTTGCCCTAGCATGGCTCCTATGGAGTTGGGTTGTATTGTCAAATACAAAATTAAAGGTTGTCCTGGTGTAGGAGGAACTAAAATTGAGGGATTTAACAAATAATCATTGATTTTATCAAATGCTTGCTGGTAATCTTCATCCCACTTCTTTATGCAGTTCTTCTTTAAAAGCTTGAATATCAGCTCACAAGTTGCAGTCAGGTTGGCAATGAATTGCGCAATGTAATTCAACCGCCCTAAAAAGCTTCGAACTTCTTTTTCTGTTTGAGGAGGAGGCATTTCCTATATTGCTTTTACTTTGTCAGGATCTACTGTAATTCCTTTTTTGACTTACAATGAACCCCAATAATTTACCAGATAGAGCCCTAAAGAGGCACTTGTTAGGATTTAGTTGCAGCTTGTACTTACGTAGCCTTTCGAACATCTTCCTTAGCACCACAACATGGCTTTCTCCCTCAGAAGATTTAGCTACCATATCATCCACATATACTTCAAGTTCTTTATGCATCATATCATGGAAGAGTGCCACCATGGCAAGTTGATAATTTGCCCTTGTATTCTTTAACCCGAATGGCTTGACGCGGTAACAATAAGTGCCCCATTGCGTAATAAATATGGTTTTTTCTTTATCCTCTTCATCCATAGGGATTTGGTTATACCCTGAGTACCTATCCGTGAATGAGTACCTATAACTACAGGTCGTATTATCAACTAGGACATTAATATGAGACAATGGAAAATCATCTTTTGGGCTAGCTTTGTTCAGATCTCAATAATCAACACACATTCGAATTCTGTCATCCTTCTTTGGGACAAGAACAACTTTTGCTATCCATTGTGGGTAGTTAGCTACTTCCAGGAAACCCGCTTCTAATTGTTTTATCACCTCATCTCAAACCACTAAGGACATATCAGAAGTGAGCCTCCTTAATTTCTGCTTTTTAGCTTTGGTGTATGGGAATAAGGGAATCTTGTGAGAGGCAATCCCTGGATCAAGGCCTGACATGTTGATAGGACCATGCAAATACATCCATGAATTCTTTGAAGAGTTCAACCATTTGCTCTCTTTTGGGGTTATATGTTATCTTTATTGTCTCTTTTCTTCCTTTGTGCTCATATTTTTACTTCGATTACATCTTCATGTGGACACATTCTATTGTCATTGGATTCGAGGATTTTTTTGTATACTTGAATGATCTCATCATTATCACACTCATAATCATGCATATCAATAGCAATAAGCGAATCATCATTCAGGGACTTAGAAACCCCTACGTTGGACAGGAGTTCCAAGGAAATCGATTTCCTGGAGGGAGAAAAATGAACAACGAATGAATAGAGGGGAAAAAAAGGAAGAATGGATATAAGTAAGTGAATTTTATTCGCATATCATTCTTTATTCATGGTTCATATAAGAGCTTGCCTAAAAGTGCATACAAAACATAAAAGGGCAACTTTTAGCTAGGCATGTTACTCTAAAATAATAGAATTGAAGGTGTCCTCAAACTCCCAATTTTCCAGAGCTCGTCCAAAATCATAAGCTGAAATCCACGTGCAGGTCTTTTTGCCTATCGTTGAAACCATTGCAACAGTCGGCTTGTTTAGCACTTCAGAGGCTATCGAGAATGTCTTCCTTATGTGGGGGATTTCAAAGTGCTCGTCCTCCCTCCCTAGCTTCAAGCTTGCTTGCTCTTTCAACTGTCTTTCCAATGGTGGCTCGTATCCACCGGTACAAAAAAGGTGTTTTAGACCGGCCCATTTAGACCGGTTGTAGTAGATGCAGGTCTAAAAGAAATGCGCGGTGGCATTTTCGTTATTATAAACAAGTTGGGAGACCGGTTATTGTAATAACCGGTCTGAAAAAGATTATTTAGACCGGTTCTATTCTAACCGGTCTAAAAAAATTAGGGATTTTATTTTTTAGACCGGTTACTAAGAGAACAAGTCTTAAAAACATTTTTTTTAGACCGGTTAAGAGGATAACCGGTCTAAAAAAATGTTTTTAAGACCGGTTGCCTAACAACCGGTCTTAAACTTTTAAGACCGGTTGTTAGGCAACCGGTCTTAAAAGTGGACTTTTAAGACAGGTTGCCTAACAACCGGTCTTAAAAGTCCACTTTTAAGACCGGTTATCCTCTTAACCGGTCTAAAAAATGTTCCCAATTTACTTTCCAGCCGTGCCTCAGCTCACACTCCCTCCTTTTCCAATCTGAAATCGGTCCCTTCCATTCTGAATCACCCAAGCAAGTTTGTTCCCAATCTTTTCTCTCCTCAGTGCGAGTCCCAGTCCCTTACCTTATCCCATTCTGAATCGAGTCCGTCGTCGCTCTTCGGCCGCTGTACTGTCGTGGGTGCTGTCGACGAACATACCTCATACATTGCTTCAGCTGCTCGTGGGTGCTGTCGTCACTGCATTTCTGGGAAATCTTCGTCTTCAATCTCTCTTTTGAGGTATGTTCCTCCTCTGTTCTGAGAAAACACCATTATGTTCCTCCTCTGTTCTATTATTGAATGTGAATGCACATTAGGTGTTTGATAAAATGTTTGAAAGGAGAAATTGAAGACATTAGGTCCATTGTTGGGAACTGCTGTCATGGATTTAGCAGATCATGATATGCTCAAAGAGACGTTGAGCTTTAGTGCTACATTGAACTGCTACAATAAACATGAATTGAATTTCAATTTGATGCGAGTGTGCGGCAATTAAAGCTAGAAAGTACTTATGAACTCTAATTTATCACCAAACAGTCCTTAAAAGATTGGGTGCACTAGTCTCCATTATTTATGTTTCTTGATCTTGGCATTGAATAAGACACACTATGCTTTTCACTGCAATTTGCAGAAAACAGAACCTCCGGATAGAGCCATAAGCTTTATTGCTAGCTATATGTTTTTCCTATTTTTGGCCTGTAATTTTCTTTGGGTTTGTCCTAATCTTTTGATTAAGACAAATGAATTAAAAAAGGTGCAAACTTGACAAAATGTGAGTGCAAGCTTAGTAGGTTTTGTTTATGATGTGATGATAAATCTTGTCTTGTCTCTTTTTGCCATAAGAGATACCATAGCCAGCTTTCTGTTTTCTTCTTCTTCTTGATTCTGATTTCCTTTTTGCTAATCTTTAAACTCTGTTTCAGTTAAAACACAAACACATCAAGAAGTCAGAAATTAAACCAAAAGTGACTGAAAGTGTTGATAATATTCATATGCTGCTTCTTTCTGGCATTAAATCGAGCACATCATATTGTTCACTTTGTAATTCTGATTTCCTCTTTTGTTTGTTAAAGTCAAAACAGAAACTCATTAAACAAGCCATAAACTAGAGCCAACAAGTCACTAAAAAGCTAATAATTAATTAATGGGTTATGCCTTCCCATGAGATGATCATCAAAATCAAATGATGTTTTATTGTGACACTAAATCAAACACATTACACATTCTTAACATATATTGTTAAATGGGGATGACTCTGCGTGTATCTATTGCTTCCATGCATCGATCTCCCAAAGACATCACAACAACTCGAAATAAACACCACCTTAAAATCACAGCAAGCCTCACGATACATAAATATATTACTCTATTGTTTATACCTTTTAATTTTGTTTATACCTTTCCAAACATGACGGGGTAATTAGGATATATATGCGTTTAGTGAATTTTTCTTTATAAGGTTGGAATTGTAGGAAGCCATGCAAATGGTCCCCCATTAACTTAGTGACATGCACTTCTTTTCAAATAAGTAAAAAAGTCAACACTCTTATTTATGCTTGAAGAAAAAAGATGACCCATTCTCATCATACTCCTACCTTTTCCAGGGGAAAAAGTAGAAAACAAAAAAAAGGTGTTGGAATATATGGATCGTAGTTGGATACAAGCTAAACGGACGAGTGTTGAATATGATATTGGGGTGAGGGGTTTTTTAGACTTTGCAAAAAGAAATGCTAATGATGATAGTGGGATGTTTTATTGCCCTTGTGTAAAATGTTTGAATGAGAAGCGATTAAGTGCTGCAGATATATATACACATTTAATTTGTGAAGGGTTTTGTAAGTAGTATGGGTATGGCATGGTGAACAATTAGAAATGCCAAGTGCATCTCAACAGGGGGAAGTGACTTGTGATGATAATGACACGGATATGGATGATCGGATAGAGGACATTATTCGTGATATAGGAGAAGAGGCTTTTGAACAATCACATGCATATGGTAATATGTGTAGTGATGCTGAGAAGCCGTTGTACCCGGGGTGTAAAAAATACCAATTGCTGAATGCTGTATTGAAATTGGTAAGCTTGAAAGCACGGCATGGATGGAGCGACAAGAGTTTTTCAGAAACGCTTGAGGCCTTTAAAGATATGCTTCCTGATGATAATGTGTTGCCTTGTCGATACTATGATGCTAAGAAAATACTGTGTCCACTAGGGATGAAGTATAAAAAGATCCATGCTTGCCCTAATGATTGCATATTGTATAGAAAAGATCATGAAGAGAAGGAGCAATGTCCGATATGTGAAACTCCGAGGTATAAATCAAATAAGGGCCCTGCAAAAGTGTTGTGGTATCTTCCAATCATTCCAAGGTTCAAGCACCTATTTGCTAATGAAATTGATGCCAAAAATTTGAGATGGCATGCAGATGAGCGGATTTCTGATGGAAAGCTTCGACATCCAGCTGATTCTTCTCAATGGAAAAAAATCGATCAATTATTTCCTAGCTTCGGTGAAGAACTTAGGAATCTCAGGCTTGGGCTTAGCACAGATGGTATGAATCCTTATGGTAGCCTAAGTAGTATACATAGTTCATGGCCTGTTCTGTTGGTAATTTACAGCTTATCTCCTTTGTTATGTATGAAACGAAAGTACATTATGTTGTCTATGTTGATTTCAGGACCAAAGCAACCCGGAAATGACATAGATGTTTACCTAGAACCCTTGATCAAAGACTTGAAAGAGTTGTGGGATAAAGGTGTCGATGTTTTTGATGCGAACAAGAAGGAGACTTTTAATATGCGAGCAATGATCTTTTGTACTATAAATGACTTCCCTGTATATGGGAACTTGTCAGGATATAGCGTTAAAGGCCACAAAGCTTGTCTGATATGTGAAGAAGGCACATGCTACCATCAACTTCAACATGGAAGAAAGACGGTTTACCTTGGCCATAGGCGATTTCTAAGACGAAGCCACCTTTATCGTAGATTAAAAAAAGCTTTTTTCGGTGGCCAAGAGTTTGAAGATGCTCCAGAGGCATTGACTGGGGAGAAAATTTATGAAAAGGTGAAAAATATCAATACTATATTTGGTAAGTCATCAAAGAGTAGAAATGAGAAAAATATATGGAAAAAAAGTTCCGTCTTCTTCGATCTTCCATATTGGCGCAATCTTGACGTCAGACACTGTATTGATTTCATGCATGTGGAGAAAAACGTATGTGATAGTATTGTTGGGACACTGCTCAACATACAAGGAAGTTCTAAGGATGGCGTGAAGGCAAGATTAGACTTGCAAGAAATGGGAATACAAGAAGATTTACATCCAAGGCCATACGGTATTAGAACTTTTTGTCCTCTAGCTGCTCATACTTTGTCTAAGGTTGAGAAAAGAAGCTTTTGTGAGTGTTTACATGGTGCTAAAGTTCCTTCAGGGTATTGTTCAAATTTTAAAAAGCTTGTATCGATGAAAGACTTGAAGTTAATAGGGCTAAAGTCTCATGATTGTCATGTCTTAATGCAACAACTACTCCCAGTAGCTATTCAAGGCATTGCCGAATATGATCTTCAGCACATATTGACTAGACTTTGTTTCTTCTTCAATGCCATTTGTTGTAAAGTCATTGACACGGAAAGATTGGAGGAATTGGAAAATAAAGGATATATGATCTTATGCCAACTTGAGAAGCTTTTTCTTCCTTCCTTTTTTGATATCATGGTACACTTGGTTGTTAATCTAGTGAGGGAGATAAAGTTGTGTGGCCCTATATATTTCCGGTGGATGTACCCGATCAAAAGAACTATGAAAATACTAAAAGGGTATGTGAAGAACCCCAATCGGCCTGAAGCATCTATTGTTCAAAAATATGTTTCTAAAGAAGCTATGGAATTTTGTCAACATTATTTGTCAAATGTACGACATATTGGCCTTCCTAAACGTCATGATCAAGAAGGGGGTAGACGCGGGGCAACAGTAAAGAGCATAGATGCTGATGAATTGCAACAAGTCCACTTGTACATCTTGAACAATGTTGATGAAGTTCAATATTACATGAATGCCCATAAAGAAATTGTATGGAAACAAAATAGTCGAATGACTGAACAAAGGTTAATCAGGGAGCATAACAGAGCTTTCGCACATTAGTTCAAACAAAAGGTTGACGAAGAAGAATGTGTTTCTGATACAATAAATTGGTTAGCACGTGGTCCTGAAGTTGAGGTCATAAGTTGGACTTCATTTGTGATCAATGGTTATACCTTTTACACGAAGTCCCTAGATGATAAGAGCACCGTCCAGAACAGTGGTGTTGTATTAGTGGCTGAATCTATGCACTTCTCTAGTTCAAAAGATAAGAACCCTACATTGGTTGCCATACCTTATTATGGGGTGATTGAAGAGATTTGGGTGGTTGACTATGTTAAAATTAGATTTCCCATTTTCAAATGCAAGTGGGTTGATGTCAATAATGGTGTGAAGATCGATAGGTTAGGATTTACATTAGTAGATTTGAATAGTAGAAGTTTTGGAGATGAACCTTTCATTATGGTAGATCAGGTGCAACAAGTATTCTATATCACTGATCAGGCAAATAAAATGTGGTCTGTAGCTCTCCAAGGAAAAAGGGTCATTGATATTGACGAGAAAAGTCACTCAAATTATGATCTTCTTGAGACTCCTTCTTTTTCCAGGGGTCTACCAGAACTAAACGAAGAAGATGAAGCAGATAATGCGCACGGCACAAGAAATGATCATCATGAGGGAATATGGGAGGATATCTCTTTATGATACTACTTTGACCTTAACTAACTAAAGTAATTATGATTATGATTTATATTCGAAGAATATGTTTAGTTATTTTATCGATATAGTCTTCACATGTCATACCTTAGGATTTATCTTTCTTTGTTGTCGTTACAGGAAAATGACGAATCCCCAACATCCTAGTGTAGAGGATCAGCCACCTCATACACCTCTGAGTCAGCCACCTAGTGCTCAGGAGAGTCAGCCAGCTAATGTTAACCAGGGCGAGCCTAGCAATGCTCCGAGCCAGGGTCATAGTGAGCGCAGTAGCCAGTCTGTACGGAGGGGTAGACGTGGCACACGGTTGACAGATGTTTCCCTCAGTCGGAGTGCAGGCCAAAAGATACCGATTGAGTTTGATAGATATTGGAAACCAATCGGGCCTAATGCACAATGATATAGGAGTTTCGTCAGCCTCCTTGCACGGAACAAGCCGAGCATCTTGATAGAAGAGTGGAGAAATGTCGATGCAAAGGTGAAGCAGCATATTTAGGATACTATTCAGGTATACAATTCTCGTCTGTATGTAATTAATTATTATCAAATGTCACAAATTTGTCACTTACTCCTTCAATGCATGCATTTCAGCTCACCTACGACGTTCCTCAGAGTGAGATCTTGTACAACAAGACGATGACGTATTGTTATGAGCGCTGGAGCAAGTTTAAGACAAATCTGACCAACAATTACATTCATATTAAGGTGAAAGATGGTCAGCCTCATCCTAATCCGTGCGACCAGCATACATTTCTTGATCAAGCGATGTGGCAAGAATTTGTTAGGCTTCAGACTACTCCAGAATCTTTGGTTAGTTGACTTATTTTTTGTTTTATTTACTTAGCAATTATCTTAATTGATTCTAACACTTTCTTTTTGTATCATTTCTTATTCACAAGCAAAAAGCACAAAAAAGTGGAAGAAAGAATGATTGCCCTCATACAATGTCTCGTGGGGGTTATGCAAAGGCTGAAAGAGACTTGTTGGCGGCCAAACGGAAGAGATTAGAAGAAGCATCTCAATCAGATCCTTCTGTTCTTCTTTCTCCGCCTTCTCCGATTCATCGAGAAGAAAAATGGCAATTTGCCCACCAAAAGAGGAGTGGGACTTATACGAGTGAACAATCTCGTATAGTTGGTGAAAGAATTGTAAGTATATATCGTTATTGTAATTAATTACATAAGAAACGTACATTATTACTTATGTTTGTTATTTTGTATTATGTTACAGGATGAACTTAGAAAACAACAAGCTGAGGGCTCTTTTAAGTCGGAGGGCAGGAATGACATTCTAACAGTTGCTACTGGCAAACATGAGCATCCAGGCCGTGTCAGAGGAGTTGGAGGAGGGGTAGGGATACGGGATTACTTTGGAGCCCCCGTACGCCATTCCTCAAACATCGTGACTAGGGAGGAATTGGAGACTATATTGGCCATTGCAAGAGCAGAAGCAAAGGCTGAGGCTGAAGTATCATTTGATGCACTATTAGAGACCCGATTGAGCAAGATGAAAGAGGAAATGATAGTGTTTATGAGCTCAAGACAAGATACCAGTACTCCCCAACCACAATCGATTGATCCTAATAAGCAGAGCACTAAAGGTAGTTGTTGCAACATCGGGCAGTCATCAGAGGGTCCTAACCCGGAAATTACTGAGCTTCATGATCTTTTTGTCGAGATCCTCTGAGACGGTTAGTTGCACGGGGTTGTGTGCATAAATTGGGATCAACTGTCCACCACCGACAAATGGAAGGTGATCAAGTCCAAGTGTCAGTTGACGAGGTGATTATTGCAGATGCACCTGTCCCTATCCCTTCTGATGAATTCAAGATCGTTAGCGATGTCTTGGGCACATTCATCTTGTGGCCAACGAACCTTGTTTCTGGTCGAGCCGAGGATAGTCCGATCAAAGCCCCACCACCAAGTCCGATCAAAGCCCCACCAAGTCCAGCTCCCTTCACTCAGCAAGAAGTTTCACAGCCTCCATTGAATATCATGCAACAAGTGATTCTGATGGCATATGATACATCCTTCAAAACAAGAGAGTGGCCTGCGGATTCAGTTGTTGGACAGTCAGGAGTGACATGCTATCTTGAGAGGGATGATTTGATGTCCCTGGTAGCTCCTGGACAAAATCTTACGATTGGGATTGTCCAACTGTTCTTAATGTAAGTATCTTCTGCAATTCAAAGTAGATATTTTAAAATTTTCACCGTTTACCTTTTATTTATGTGATTGCGTTATTGTAGGTACATGCATCGTAGGTTGGTCTCCTCTGGCAAAAGCGAAAAATTTGGATTCTTATGCCCCCATCACATCCAAGAGAAAGGGACCACTACTGCTACTAGACATAGATACTTGTCAGAGAGGCTTAGTGAAACTGGAACTGAGTGTTTCTTGGCTCCATATGTGCATAGGTAAGAAACAAATTGATATTTTATAATTTATATAATGTTTTATGTTTGCTTAATATTCTTCTGTTTTTTTCAGTGATCATTGGCAGTTGCTTCTTCTATGCAAGAGTAGTTACACTGTCATCCTCTTTTGTTCCCTCTACTTCAAACCAGGGAATGATTTGAAAAAGACTATGAATTCGTTAGTTTTCTTGCATTCTTACCTTTTGTATGCAAAGTATATGGAATTTGTGTAAAACCAATAACCTTTGTCATTGTGATGATCATAGGTCTATGCGGACATTCCTACACAGTGCTTGTGGTAAGCATGTTCGTGATTTAAAGGACCCTACATGGATCATGCCAAAGGTTAGTACATATGGATTTGTTTAAAGAATGTAATAAGACATGCCTTTATATTTGTTTTAATGATATCATGTTTTTTCTCAAAGCCGTAGGCAACCAAAGGGGTCTAACTTATGTGGTTTTTATGTTTTGAGACACATTTACAATATTATTACTCTAGGCACGACTGATTTTACTGAAGAGGTAAATTTATATTTCAGAACTTTTGTTTTACTTTATTGTTTTTAAGTTACTAAGTCAATGTTTCGTCTGGTTTTGCTGTTATAGATGTTTGATCTTGCTGATCCCTTTCCGAAAGAAGATATTGATTTCATTCGCACATGTTGTGCTGAATTCATCTATGAGCTATTACACAAATAGTGAGTTTTTGAATCCAACGTTACATTGTACATTATTGAATTGTGATGGCTGTGTCCTGGTGTTTTTGTATCTATATGATGGGTTAATTGTGGCAAGATATTGCTCCTAGAATAGGATTCTTGATGAATCATACTGTTGCTTGATTATTTGGGTTTTTGTACAGGACATAATTGACGCCAAGGGCTATTTGAAGCAAAGAGGAATTGAGGTCAATGTCATTTAGCTTTTGTTGGTTCTTGCGTGTTTGCTCTATTTCATTCTCAATCCGATCCTTAGACAGAAACTTCATGTTTGGGTTTTTGTACAGGACATAATTTACACGTTTTTTATGGCATGTTCATTTCTTTGCTTGGTTCTTTTCCCAGAAACTTCATGTTTGGTGTAGGCAACCAAAGGGACACTGGGGACTCGCTAGGGAAGGTACAATCAACTTCAAAAGAAGAAGCTTTTGTTTTAATGCTGTCATTTGGTCATCCTTACTGTCTAATGGCCAAATGAATCATCAATGTATGACTGTACTAGCTTATATGAACATTAATTTGTTGCTGCTATAGACTGTACTGGCTTTTGAATTTTGAAATTGAAATCAGTGATTGTTATGTATTGCTATTTTTGGAGCATTCTGTGCGTGTACATATAATAAAAGGGACTTTTTTTAAAAAAAAATGAAGCTTTAAGACCCGTTGTAGTCACAACCGGTCTTAAAAATTACATTAAGACCGGTTATGACCACAATCGGTCTTAAATGTCTGCCCTTTAAGACCGGTTGTGGTCACAACCGGTCTTAAAGGTCACACTTTTAAGACTGGTTGTGGTCACAACCGGTCTTAAAGGGCAGACATTTAAGACGGGTTGTGCCCACAACCGGTCTTAAAAGTGTGACCTTTAAGACCGGTTGTGCCCACAACCCGTCTTAAATGTCTGACCTTTAAGACCGGTTATAACAACCGGTCTAAAAAATAACAGATTTTTTAGACCTGCTGTATCAAGACCTAATATAGAACCGGTCTAAAAAGTCATTTTTAACCGGTCTAAAAAGTCATTTTTCTACTAGTGATCCTAACCCCTAGTACTTGTGATTCTCTTGCAGATTCATGGGGGATTTGATGCCTTGGAGGTGAGTGCCCAATCTTTCGCCCTGCTTAAACGCATTCTTCTCCATTATCTTGGTTACTATGGAGTTGACATTTTTATGTCCCTTGGGTCCTTTGACTTCAAAGCCTTAGAAAACCATTCCTTCCTCGTGCTCGGCAGCCTTAGTGTATAGAAGAGTGCTCGGCTTGCTCACCATGATTTCATCTTCGCCCTTGATTATCACTATCTTCTCGCTATCAATGAACTTCACCTTCTGGTGTAAGGTAGAAGGTACTGCCCCAGCTAAGTGTATCCATGGCCTCCCCAATAGCATAGAGTAGGATGAGTCAATGTTCATAAGCTAAAAGTCTACTGCAAATGAAGTTGGTCCAATCTGCAAAGGCAAACGGACCGTTCCCAACACACCTCTCTGAGTACCATCGAACCCTCTAACCACCATGTTATTCTATTCAACCTCTGACGCCTCTACTGACAATTGCTCAAATGTGGATAGTGGTAAAACATTTAATACTGATCCTCTATCTAACAACACTTTGGCCACAATAAACCCTTTACACTTTAGGGAAATGTAGAGGGCTTTATATTGATCAGTGGCTGATTGAACAACTTCTTCTCTTGAAAATAAGATGGTAGAGAGCGCCCTCGCCATATTCATAATGCTTGTAACCTTCTATGGGGTCACACTGGACTGCATATATGCTTCATCTAGGGCCTTTTGTAACGTATGACGATGCGGTTCAGAACTCAAGATCAAGGAGAGAATTGAGATCTTGGCTGGAGTTTTATTCAATTGGTCTACTATGCTATATTCACTTTGCTTCATGATTCGAAGGAATTCTTCATCTTTGTTTTCCATGTCTTTTAGACCAGAACTTGATGGAATATCAACATTGGCTTGTTTTCCCTTCTTTGACAATCCAACATTCTGTGGCAGATAAGATTTCCCGCTTCATGTTACTCCTATTGGGGAACCATTATTTCGTTGCTGGCCTCGACTTCCATTACTTGCCCTGAGGGATTCTCAACAATGCCCTTATACCTCCATGGCACAGCATGATTACTCTGATATGGAAAAGGGGTTGATACCTTAATAGTCACTGCAGGTTGTCGCAATGGAGTCAAGATGGAGAAAGAGACAACATGGGAATTTCTTTTTTCATATGGTTCCTTAACGACAAACTCGACGTGTCTTTTTTCCACCATGCCTACTTCTTTCTCTTCTCGAGGCGTATAACCTGCTGCCTTCAAACAAGCATAGATAGCTTCTCCTACTAGTAGAGGATTGTTGGAGAATTCAATTTCATCAACAACATTTACTTGGTTTTCATGGCTTGGAAGAAGATTGGCGTTGATAGTGGAGTTATCGTTTCTTTTCAATTGAATGTGGTTAGAATCAATTAAGTCTAATACATTTCTCTTGAATGTTGCACAGTCCTCTATTGAGTGTCCTGGTACGCCCATATGGTATTCACATCGGGGATTAGAGTCATACCAAGCAGGGAATGGCGGTTGAAGCTGTTTGTATGTACGTGGCCCTAACAGCTGAGATTCCAAAAGTTGGCGATATAGCTCAGTATTTGTCATGCCAAAATCTGGCCATTGGCGATTATCTCGTTGCTGCCAATTCCTTCATCCTCTAGTTTGACCTTGCTTATTTTGTGTTGAATCGTTCTTCGCCTGTCAAAACCCATCATTACCACCTTGATGTATTGCTTGGGGTTGTCCGGTGGTTTGGATGAAGCTAACATCGCCTTCCTTCTTCTTCCCATTGTTCCCCTTTTTGATGTTGTTCTCGCTTTGAAGAATCTTGCCATCGCGTATGTCAGCATCGATTCTCTCACTAATCTCAATCAAACTAGAAAAATCGGTGACGTGCGTCCCGACCATATATCTATAGTAAGGTTCTTGTAAAGTGAGAATGAAATAAGATCTGAGCTCAGATGGTATAAGGGGAGGTTGAACTTGTGCAACGACCGTCCTTCATCTTTGCGCATAATCTTTGAAAGCTTCAGTGGCTTTCTTGCTCATTGACTTCAGTTGTTCCCTGGTAGGGCAGTGTCAAGATTGAACATGTATTGTTTCATGAATACATCAGTCAGATCTCCCCATTTCTTTATCTTTGCCTGATCAAGTTGCATATACCATTCTAGTGCTGGCCCTTTCAAGCTTTCATGGAAGAAAAGTAGTAAAAAGTTTTCATCTTGTGACTATACAAGCATCTTAGTGTAATAAGCCTTAAGATGGTATATCATATTTCCCATACCATTGTACTTATCAAAGTCTGACATCTTGAATTTCTTGGGAATCAAGACATGTGGTGCCAAGCATAAATCTTTTAAATCAAGTGAACCCCAAGTGTTTTTAACCCCCTCACCGTAATTACATCCAGTTTACGAAATTTAAGTGAAATAGAGACCAATAAGATGAAATAACAATTTATAATCCCACATCCAAGAGATGGGGTATTTTGAAAAACAATTTAAAACGTGATTAATTTTGGTCTCACATTCATGTACGGATATAACTACTTGAGAAAACAATTCACATAATGAATATCAGAGTGCAGAAACTAAAATCCCGGCAAACCCCGGGTTCATCTACATATATAATGGGTTTACAAGTTCCCAAAATGGGGATTACATATCCAAAATATAACATTTACATCTTATATACACTTCGTAATCCCAAAACCAAAAATAAGGATAACCAACTACCACTATGTCCTCGGAGTAACCTTAACTACTCCTGGTTGTCCGCTTCCCTTTCGAGCCACTCGCCCTGTCTGAAAAGGTTAGTCATTTGGAAAGAGTGAGATTCTAAAGAATCCCAGTAGTAACAACTTTTTCATACCACATGCAATCACATAATATGTACACAAATCATCTCATATCAGCAACAACACAAATCACACACCACCCTCATCCCCTTTTACCGCCGGGAAGGCATACGGCCCATACCCGAACCGTTGTTAGTGACTCAGGGACTATTGGCGTGGCAGTGCATACAAATAGCCACACGGGTCACATATAGCCTTTCGGCTTTCACAAATGGCCCGTCGGCCTTCACAAATAGCCTTTCGGCTCACAAATAGCCTTTCGGCCCGCATATACACATATATCACACCCTAACCTCATTCCCTTTTACCGCCGGGAAGGCACACAGCCATTACCCGAACCGTTGTTAGCGACTCAGGGACTATTGGTATAGCGGTGCTTCCACAATTTTCATAAAACTTGCAGCATACGAAAACCCATTTCATCTCAATGACATTGAACACATACAATGTATCCCATAAGATATAAAGAAAGAGTCACTACCTGTATCTTTTCTGACTGGCTCCGGCACTGTGGCCTCACGAGGGCGACAAATGTCAAATCCTATCCAAATTAGGGACAACCAATCAATCTCTTTTCCATATGTATATTTCAATAATACTCTAAGTTGGTTATCATTTATGACTCTTTAGGTGGTTAAAATAGGCCTAAACATATGCCTAAAGGGTTGAAAGACATTACCCAAGAGACCCCCTTTTCGAAGGCAAAACACTGATTTTTGGTCATCTCACTAGAGCACAGGTGCTCTCACTCGAGCATAAGTACGGACATCACTCGAGTACAAGAGAAAGTGAGACAGTGAGTGAACACCCGAGAGCACAAAGAAACTTTCAGGAACTGGCTCACTCGAGCACGCTGAACTTCACTCGAGCATAAGGCCAAATGCCTCACTCGAGCACCTGCGAGTGAAGTTTAGGAAGTGAGGACCCGCAAGCACACAAAGCTCTCCAAGACCAGGATCACTCGAGCACAACCATATGCACTCGAGCACAAACACCCCATACCCGCGAGTGACAAGGCACACTCGAGCACCTTACCTGCGAGTGACAACCCGAGAGCACCACCCACACTTGAGGCACAAGCTCACTCGAGCATGACCCCCAGTGCTCGGGTGAGACGGCTATGCTCGCGAGTGTCAGAGCACACTCTTGTAATCAGCCAACGAGTGAAGACCCAAAAGCAACCCTTCACTCTGGACTCATACCATCACTCGAGCAAACCCAAGTTCACTCGAGCACGTTCTTCCCTCACTCGAGCACAAGGCAATGCACTCGAGCATTATTCATAAAACCCAGGCGAACTAGAAGCAGAACAGGGAAAGACTCACGCATCACTCGAGCATGATCATCCTGTGCTCGAGTGATGTGTATCAGAGACCCAAAAACGCAGAAAAACCAGAAAAAGCCAGATGGTCAAAATCATATCCAATGGTTCCCAAACTCCTCCCAAAGCTCATACATTCTAAGCACTAACTAGGGAACACCTTAACAACTTTAAAAACACTCCAAAAACCATCTTGACCACAATCATTCACTAAGGTCTCTATAATACACAATATCCAAATTTCATTCCCCATAGTTCCCACCTTCCATATTATATCTAACAATCATATAACTCAACATTAAACCATTTCCAACATCAAATGCAACGAAACTCATATATTCATCATTTGGCATAACTAGGGCAAATTTTCCAGATTTTACCCAACTTAACCAAAAATTACAAACAATAGATCAAAATGCTCTAAATGCCTACCTCTTCAGTTTGCCCAATCCGGGATCTTGATCCACGAACTTTCAAATTCGCCCAACTCACAAATCAACACTATTTCAGGATTCTACAACCACCACAACGAAGCTCTCAATGAGATACACAATATTAGAGAAGAGGTTTTGAGCAAAGGAGGAACATGTCTTACCAAAGATCAAACTTTTCTTCTTCCTTTCCCTTGCTTGAGCGCCAGAAATGGAGGAAGAAAGAGAGAGAGAGAAAATGGTGAGGTATGAAGGAGATGATGATGAGATGTCACTTCCTCCCCTAGTCACACACACACAACCGAAAATGAGAGAGAAAGGAGAGAGAAAAGTGCCAATTTGTCCTCTAGTGCCACATCCCATGGCCACCATCTTGCCACATGTCACAATCTCACACATTCCTTCAATGAGCTCACAAAATCACAACACATGGGATTCCGACCCATAGTCAAAGAATCACAACCCTTGATCTTAAATACCACATGTATGTACACCAAATTCATATTACATTAATTTCCCAAAAGTACTTAATTACCCTAATTACAACAATTCTCATAGTCATTAGCTCTAATCACAAATCGGGATATTACAATTCTTCCCCTGTCAAATAAATTTCGTCCTCGAAATTTGCTACATCCCTTGAGCCATAAACTTCGGATATCGCCTTCGCATATCTTCTTCTGCTTCCCAAGTTGCTTCCCGTGGGTCATACCCTTCCAGATCACTTTCACATAAGGAATACTCCAGTGTCTGAGCCGACGTTCCTCTCATTCTATTATCCGCTCTAGCTTCACCGCATACGTGAAGTTATCTCGCAACTCCACATTCTCATACTCAACGATATGAGATGGATCCGGTTAGTACTTCTTTAATTGGGAAACATGTAATACATCATGGAGTCTGCTCAAGCTCGGAGGTAGGGCTATACGATAAGCAACAGGCCCAATCCTATTAAGGATCTCAAAAAGACCTATATACCTTGGGCTCAACTTCTTTCGCTTTATAGCTCGCCCAATACCGGTGACAGGTGATATTCTCAGAAACACATGGTCACCAACCTCAAACTCTAGAGGCCTTCTCCTCTTGTCTGCATAACTCTTCTACCGACTTTGAGCTGTAAGAAGCCTCTTACGAATGATTCGAATTTGGGCTGAGGTTTGATCCACAAGATCCGGCCCATAGAGCTTCCACTCGGACAATTCATTCCAACACAATAGCGATTGGCATTTTCTTCCATACAACGCTTCATACGACGCCATCTGAATGCTCGCATGATAACTATTGTTGTAAGCAAACTCTGCAAGTGGAAGAAAATGGTCCCAACTCCCTTTAAAGTCAAGCACACATGCCCGCAACATATCTTCTAAGGTCTGGATAGTCCTCTCTGACTGTCCGTCCGTCTGAGGATGATAGGCTGTACTGAATCTCAATTGAGTACCCAGTGCCTCATGCAATGCCTTCCAAAATCTCGAAGTGAAACGAGGATCTCGATCGGAGATGATATTCTTCGGTACACCATGGAGCTTCACAATTTCATGAACATAAATCTCTGCTAGCTTGTCCGGAGAATAACTAGCATTGATTGGTAAGAAGTGCGCCGACTTCGTTAACCGGTCCACAATGACCCAGATCGCATCATAATTCTTAATCTTGGGTAATCCCACAACAAGATCCATGGTCACACTTTCCCATTTCCATTCCGGAATCTCAGGACTTTACAGCAAACCAGGCGGTCTTTGGTGCTCAATCTTCACTTTCTGACATGTGAGGCACCTCGCCACGTATTTCGTCACATCACTCTTCATTCCTGGCCACCAATACACAGATTTCAAACTGTGATACATTTTGGTCATACCAGGATGAAGGGTATACCGGCTCTTATGCGCCTCATCTAAGATCATCTGTCTCAAATCCGCCTTAAGTGGAACGCACACTCTTTTCTGATAGCGAACCAATCCACGAGGAGACACATCATAACCCCGAGCTTCTCCCCGCTCGATTTTAGCCAGATTACGCTGTATCCAATCATCTTGCCTCTGAGCTTCTTCAATCTCAGCTCTCAAGTCACTTTCCCCTTGGGAAATGGCGTAGTTGGCACAGATGATTTGGTTCGTCAAATTCATATCACGAAAATCAGTAAAAAACTTCCCCTCGTGTATCATCATAGCTGCCACAACCACAGTCTTTCGACTAAGAGCATCAGCGACTACATTCGCCTTACCCGGATGATATTTTATTTCCAGGTTGTAGTCCTTAAGCAATTCCATCCAGCGCCGTTGTCTCATATTCAATTCTTTCTGATCATAGAGATATTTGAGACTCTTGTGGTCGCAGTAAATTCCACAGTCACACCATACAAATAATGCCTCCAAATCTTCAAGGCAAACACAATAGCCGCAAGCTCCAGATCATGAGTGGGATAGTTCAATTCATGAGGTCTGAGCTGTCGAGAGGCATAGGCCACCACACGTCCCTGCTGCATAAGGACACACCCTAATCCCTGCCCACTGGCATCAGAATACACAACATATGTCAAACTGGGATAGGGCAAAATCAACACAGGTGCCGTCGTCAACCTCTCCTTCAGCTCCACAAAACAATTTTCACATTTCTCATCCCACACAAACGGCTGATCTTTTCTCGTGAGCTTGGTCATCGGCAACGCAATATGGGAGAAATTCTGAATGAATCTCCGATAATAACCAGCAAGACCCAGAAAACTGCGTACCTTTGCCATAGATTCTGGCCTCTTCCAGTTCAGTTCTGCTTCCACTTTACTAGGATCCACAGAGACCCCTCCTTGCGAAATAACATGGCCTAAGAATTTCACTTCTGAAAGCCAGAACTCGCATTTACTCAATTTAACATAGAGTTGCTTCTCACGCAACGTATTCAACACAATTCTCAAATGATGCTCATGCTCTTCTCTACTCTTAGAGTATATCAAAATATCATCGATAAATACCACAACGAACTGATCTAGGTATTGCCGAAAGATACGGTTCATGTAATCCATGAAAACTGCAGGCGCATTAGTCAACCCAAATGGCATCACTAAAAATTCATAATGACCATACCTAGTCCTGAAAGCAGTTTTTGGAACATCTTCCGCTTTCACTCGCAGCTGATGATACCCTGACCTTAGATCAATCTTCGAAAAGACACATGAACCAGATAGTTGATCTAACAGGTCATCAATTCTAGGAAGAGGGTACTTATTCTTGACGGTAATCTTATTCAACTCTCTATAGTCAATACACAAACGAAGACTCCCGTCTTTCTTTTTACAAATAAAACTGGAGCACCCCAAGGCGACACACTGGGTCTAATAAACCCTTTCTCTAGCAAATCCTCAATCTGCTTTTTCAATTCGGCCATTTCATTTGGAGCCATACGATAGGGGGCTTTGGATATGGAACCCGCTCCAGGCACAATATCGATCGGAAACTGAACTTCCCTCTCAGGAGGTAATCCACTTAGGTCGTCTGGAAAAACTTCAGGGAATTCATTCACTACGGGTATACTACTCAGAGTTTCACTGGTTTCTCCTTGTACAGAAAAGAAAACCACATACCCCTGACAACCCTTTTGCAAATATTTCTCAGCCTTAGCTGTTGAAAGGAAATTCAAACCGACGTTGCCATCCTCAACGTTTTGAGAAACAGGATACACTATCCTTTTGTTCCCACAATCTAACAACACATTATTCGCTCTCAACCAATCAAAACCCAAAATGACTTCCAATTGGCTTAGCGGTAAATAAATCAGATCTACCACAGACTCATGATCCTCTACGACTATAATACAATTCAAGCAGGCTTCTGTAGTTACAGCCTTTACACCCATCGGTATGGACACAATCAAATCGAAAGGCAACTTATGTACAACTAAACCCAGGCGCTTCACATAGTCACAAGCAATAAAAGAGTGACTTGCACCCGAGTCAAACAATACTTGTAATACATATCCATTAAGAAGAACTGTACCTTGTATCAGCTCAGGGGATTTCCGGGCTTCCTCATGAGTCATAGCAAATACTCGGCCCTGAGTCCTCGGCCTCTGCTCCGCTTGCGGTCATTGGCAATCTTTAGAAAGATGTCCGGGTTGCTTACAATTAAAACAGATCATCTCACCCCGACAATTCTTCCCATAATGTGATTGGTTACAGCGAGGACATTTCCTCTCAATCACCCCTCTCTGAGGTTCACGATCTCTGGGCTGGTAGGGGTTCTTACCACTGCCCCTAAACGAAGATGACCCCGAACCCTTCCGCTTCTGGGAAGCACCACCCTTGCTGGGCTCACTATAACCACCAGTAGGCTTAGCCGGATACAACTCTCTCAGATTGCTCTCTGTAATCCGACACTCTTCAACAGCCTTGTTGAACTTAGAAAACTGATGTGTGGCTATTCTCTTTCTCATGTCATGCCTCAAACCTCGAATAAGCAAGTCTGAGCTCAGCTCCTCGTCATCCCTCTTCTGAAGATAAGAGGAGTATCGGGATAGGTGGGTAAATCGGGACAAATACTCATCAAATGACTCTGTGTCCCCTTGTTTGATGTTCAAAAACTCAGTTTCTTTCTCAAGCCTCACCGACTTGGGAAAGTATTTCTCATTGAAGTGTTGTTGAAACACCTCCCAGGTCAATGGTATATTCTTGCTCTTCAAAGACAAAGCAATGTTCCGCCACCAGCGGTCTGCATCTCCCTCAAGCTTGTACACTGCTAGCTTGGCTTTCACTTCCGAGGGACACTCTAGAACCTCAAATATCTTCTCAAGATGGTTTAGCCAATCCTCCGCCGCCTGACGATCAAATTTCCCTCTGAATGCCGGAGGTAGGTGCTTACAAAATCTGGAGACCTAAAACTGAAGATCTCTTTCCTCATGGACCGACTTTCCATGCGGCCTTGAATTTACTTCAGTATGAGGAGGCGATTCAAGTGATCGTGTCGACCCTTCAACTGTATCTTCCAGTCTAGTCTTCTCTTGGGTTTCCCCTTGAGTTCCTTCTTAAGTAGACTGACCTCTACCCTCATTGTTCTTAGCCTTCTCAGCTCGAAGCTCTTCTCGAAGCTCCGTAATCATATCCCTCTGATCCTTTATCAAGCCCATCAACTCTTGCATAGGATCCGGTGGATTGTCATTGACCAACTCCACCTCGGGATCTACTTGTTGTCCTCTGGGGCGACCTTTCGTTGTTCTTTTCATTCTACAAAGAACTCACCCCATTAATCCCACAATTATAGTATACACATATCTACAGATCTCATATATCTACAATCATAACCTAAAGATGTGTATACAGACAATCATTCACAAATAATCTTCTATCATTAAGTCTAAATTATGGGAGCTATCCTAGCAAACACTACCCTTGCCAGGAACTGCAGCTCTGATACCAAAAATGTAACCCCCTCACCGTAATTACATCCAGTTTACGAAATTTAAGTGAAATAGAGACCAATAAGATGAAATAACAATTTATAATCCCACATCCAAGAGATGGGGTATTTTGAAAAACAATTTAAAACGTGATTAATTTTGGTCTCACATTCATGTACGGATATAACTACTTGAGAAAACAATTCACATAATGAATATCAGAGTGCGGAAACTAAAATCCCGGCAAACCCCGGGTTCATCTACATATATAATGGGTTTACAAGTTCCCAAAATGGGGATTACATATCCAAAATATAACATTTACATCTTATATACACTTTGTAATCCCAAAACCAAAAATAAGGATAACCAACTACCACTATGTCCTCGGAGTAACCTTAACTACTCCTGGTTGTCCGCTTCCCTTTCGAGCCACTCGCCCTGTCTGAAAAGGTTAGTCATTTGGAAAGAGTGAGATTCTAAAGAATCCCAGTAGTAACAACTTTTTCATACCACATGCAATCACATAATATGTACACAAATCATCTCATATCAGCAACAACACAAATCACACACCACCCTCATCCCCTTTTACCGCCGGGAAGGCATACGGCCCATACCCGAACCGTTGTTAGTGACTCAGGGACTATTGGCGTGGCAGTGCATACAAATAGCCACATGGGTCACATATAGCCTTTCGGCTTTCACAAATGGCCCGTCGGCCTTCACAAATAGCCTTTCGGCTCACAAATAGCCTTTCGGCCCGCATATACACATATATCACACCCTAACCTCATCCCCTTTTACCGCCGGGAAGGCATACAGCCCTTACCCGAACCGTTGTTACCGACTCAGGGACTATTGGTATAGCGGTGCTTCCACAATTTTCATAAAACTTGCAGCATACGAAAACCCATTTCATCTCAATGACATTGAACACATACAATGTATCCCATAAGATATAAAGAAAGAGTCACTACCTGTATCTTTTCTGACTGGCTCCGGCACTGTGGCCTCACGAGGGCGACAAATGTCAAATCCTATCCAAATTAGGGACAACCAATCAATCTCTTTTCCATATGTATATTTCAATAATACTCTAAGTTGGTTATCATTTATGACTCTTTAGGTGGTTAAAATAGGCCTAAACATATGCCTAAAGGGTTGGAAGACACTACCCAAGAGACCCCTTTTTCGAAGGCAAAACACTGATTTTTGGTGATCTCACTAGAGCACAGGTTCTCTCACTCGAGCATAAGTACGGACATCACTCGAGTACAAGAGAAAGTGAGACAGTGAGTGAACACCCGAGAGCACAAAGAAACTTTCAGGAACTGGCTCACTCGAGCACGCTGAACTTCACTCGAGCACAAGGCCAAATGCCCCACTCGAGCACCTGCGAGTGAAGTTTAGGAAGTGAGGACCCGCAAGCACACAAAGCTCTCCAAGACCAGGATCACTCGAGCACAACCATATGCACTCGAGCACAAACACCCCATACCCGCGAGTGACAAGGCACACTCGAGCACCTTACCTGCGAGTGACAACCCGAGAGCACCACCCACACCTGAGGCACAAGCTCACTCGAGCATGACCCCCAGTGCTCGGGTGAGACGGCTATGCTCGCGAGTGTCAGAGCACACTCTTGCAATCAGCCAACGAGTGAAGACCCGAAAGCAACCCTTCACTCTGGACTCATACCATCACTCGAGCAAACCCAAGTTCACTCGAGCACGTTCTTCCCTCACTCGAGCACAAGGCAATGCACTCGAGCATTATTCATAAAACCCAGGCGAACTAGAAGCAGAACAGGGAAAGACTCACGCATCACTCGAGCATGATCATCCTGTGCTCGAGTGATGTGTATCAGAGACCCAAAAACGCAGAAAAACCAGAAAAGGCCAGATGGTCAAAATCATATCCAATGGTTCCCAAACTCCTCCCAAAGCTCATACATTCTAAGCACTAACTAGGGAACACCTTAACAACTTTAAAAACACTCCAAAAACCATCTTGACCACAATCATTCACTAAGGTCTCTATAATACACAATATCCAAATTTCATTCCCCATAGTTCCCACCTTCCATATTATATCTAACAATCATATAACTCAACATTAAACCATTTCCAACATCAAATGCAACGAAACTCATATATTCATCATTTGGCATAACTAGGGCAAATTTTCCAGATTTTACCCAACTTAACCAAAAATTACAAACAATAGATCAAAATGCTCTAAATGCCTACCTCTTCAGTTTGCCCAATCAGGGATCTTGATCCACGAACTTTCAAATTCGCCCAACTCACAAATCAACACTATTTCAGGATTCTACAACCACCACAACGAAGCTCTCAATGAGATACACAATATTAGAGAAGAGGTTTTGAGCAAAGGAGGAACATGTCTTACCAAAGATCAAACTTTTCTTCTTCCTTTCCCTTGCTTGAGCGCCAGAAATGGAGGAAGAAAGAGAGAGAGAGAAAATGGTGAGGTATGAAGGAGATGATGATGAGATGTCACTTCCTCCCCTAGTCACACACACACAACCGAAAATGAGAGAGAAAGGAGAGAGAAAAGTGCCAATTTGTCCTCTAGTGCCACATCCCATGGCCACCATCTTGCCACATGTCACAATCTCACACATTCCTTCAATGAGCTCACAAAATCACAACACATGGGATTCCGACCCATAGTCAAAGAATCACAACCCTTGATCTTAAATACCACATGTATGTACACCAAATTCATATTACATTAATTTCTCAAAAGTACTTAATTACCCTAATTACAACAATTCTCATAGTCATTAGCCCTAATCACAAATCGGGATATTACAGTTTGGTCCTTGGAGGGCTTTTAGTTGGTCTTTCACTTCACCTAACTCTTCCTTCCATCCCTCCTTTTCAGCTAATAGGGAGGGAATGTTGAAAGTGTATGTTGAATCTTCACCTGGTTGTTCCTCCTTAGTGCTCGGAATTTGAGGATTCTGTTTACATCTGAGGCTCTTCTGTCATTTTTTCTTTCTCACCATTTTCTGGTATACTTATCTCAACTTTTTTTAATGGGTCAGATGTTCCTGACTCTTTCTCATTTTTCGGGGTTTGAAGAGCTATAGTCAAGGTGGAAATCATTTCTTTCAAATCAACCATTTGTGCCTCCATATGAGACATCCGATGATTCAGATTAGATTCAGCTTCACCGAGATTGGCTACCACTGACGACTACGTGAGCGTGTGTTGTATGAATGCGCAGGGGGTAGCTGGTTAAGATGTTTAGACGGAGCAATATTGTATCACATGTGTTTTCTAGCCTTGATATGGGTTATGGACATCGAGAAAAAGAACTTCAACTCTTCAAGAGATCCAATACCCTATAGGGAGGATGAAGTGCCCATTATCCTGTAAATGGCTCAAGCTATTACATAGCTAAGGGTTTTGTTAAATGTTTATTATGTCCAAGGCCCATATCAAATGAAGCTAAATGTCAATGGATGATGCATAGATACCTTATGAGACATAAAAGAGTAATGATTTATACTTCAAGTTTTGATATGGGTGATGGACATTAAGAAAAAGAACTTCACCTCCTCAAGAGATCTATTACCTCTTAGGGAGAATGAAGTGCCTATTAACCTGCGAATGGCCCAAGCCATCACGCTGCTAAGGGTTTTAAAAAAGATGATTATTTCTATGGCCTATATCAAATGAAGCTAAAATGCTAATGAATGATATAATGAAACCTCATGAGTCCTAAAGGATTATCTCTCATTAAGATGTTTTCTAACATGATTGAAGTGATGAGATCATGGTCTTTTAGGGTCATAGACCCTTAGACTAATGTTAGCAATCTAATGCATACACCGTCCTTGTTATGTATCTTTATGTGAAGTGATGCTAGATACATACTCAGGTGAAGCGACAGTTAGACACTTGATCCTAGGGATTTCATTGATTATGCATGGATGACAATAAAGTTGATCAACAATAATAAATATATGCCCTCCAGTGTCCTATTTTAGGAATAACCCTAGGTTGGGGGATGTCTACCCTAAGAAAGGTAGGCACTAATTAATTGGGTTGGTCAATAATTTCCACTAATAGGTGCAATGGTTTCAAGGTGTTCTAATTCTCACAGATAAAGGCCTCATAACTGCCCCCATCGTAAAGATGAAGACCCCATTTAATGAAATTAACCTTCAGGGGGTTCTAAAAACCCTACAGGGATTAACCTTGCCAAATGAGTAACAGCTAGGATGAAGTCTTCACAGTAACCTTAGGGGGTTTTGAAAATACCACAGGGAGACCGTTAGAAACTTCCACTCACCTAAGGAACTCACAGACCCGGGTGTAGGGCCCAAAATGTGTGTAAGGATAATAGTGTATGTGTTCAGTATGTGTGGAGAGCATACCAACCTATGGGCCTAGGTTTTACCCATTCCTCATCTGCTAAGCAGATCACAAGATAGATAGAAAAGAAAAAACAAATAAGGAATTTGATAAGTAAAACAACTATTCACAAAAAAAAAATAAAAAAATTAAAAAGGGTAATTAAAATAAAATTAAGGCCAAATTATTTTTAAACACTTAACTTAAATGGGCTTGACTGTCAAATCGTCCCCAGCGGAGTTGCCAAGCTGTAGCGCCCGAAATTTGGAAAACATGGAGCCGCCACCAAAATTTTTGAAATAGGATAATTTTGGAAACCTTTTTTTAAAGATGAAACTGGTCTAAAAAAACCATTTAGGGTTCGGAAGTTCATTTTGTGTGGGGAAGGTGTTAAGCACCCTACAATACTCATTCATAAGAATGGTTACCCTAAGTTAATTATTTAAAAATATTATGGCCTTTAATCCTATGATAATTACCCAAATAAAAAAAAAGAATATTTACAAAGATAAATGAAATGAAAACTAAAGAAAAGAATGAACATTTATTTACAAAAAGAAAATAAGGAAAAATATATTTATTTTCAAAGTTGGATATCAAAAGAAAGATAAGGAAGAAATACATTTATTTACAAAGTTGAACTTGACCTAGGAAGAGAACCTAGGGCCTACGTACCCTTTAGAGGGATCAAAGCCAACATAGTTCGGGGGTAGAAAAGCGTGTCACTTGGTTGGTGTTTTTTAGAAAAATGTTTATTTAATTTATTTGAGAAAACTATTTTTGTTTGGTTTGTATTTTTTATTTATGAAAGCAATTTCTTTATTTTTTTCATGAAAGAGAGTTTTTCTATTTTATTTTCATTTATAAAAATGTGTTAAAATATTTTTTTTTCTTTTTTGAAAGAGAACCTAAGAAAAGAAGAAAAAGTAGCACAAGTTAAACAACAAAAAAAGAACTCAAACGTGAGGAGATTTATGGGTACCTTTTATCCTTTAAACCCCGCTCTTGATTCCAAACGGAACACGTCTAACAATATATATATGATGATTCAACAGGACAAAGCAAGTCCACTTAATTCTTGATCCCATATTCAATAATTCAACATCCAGCAAGGCCAACATATATTAAAGTGGGTGATTCATGTAATGTTGAGTTATCAAGATAAACACAAAGCTAAGACAAGTACAAAGTCATAAAAGCGCACAGTGGTGGGAAGAGTTAGTAAAATTCATCGTCTTGCACATATGGCTAAACATTATCACAAATAAAAGAAGAGCATGGGAATTTAATCACAATCAAAGAGTAGTAAGCAAAATAAGATGGCCTCTTATGTTAACTACCCTTCAGTATGAGAATTATGTATGAGCAATGAAATGAGAAAATAAAATTAGCTCTTTACCTTACCTCCTTGCTCTTCCAAAATTCTTGTGTGCCTTGCTTCAACCCTTGCTCCCCTATTTATAGTATCAAGGTAGGGTTTTCTTCATAAATGCTCCTTCTTTTTTTGAATTTTCATTTTTTTGAATTTTTTTTGTATTTTATGTTAAAAACTACCTAACTTGACTTAATCACCGTCAATGGAGATTTAATTTTAATTTTTTATTGTTTTTTGTATTTTTTTATTAATAAAACTTCCTAGCTTGTCCTAATCACCATCAGTGGAAATTTTTTCATTTTTAATTTTTTTTATTATTCTCCCCACAAGTAGTTTCCTAATTTAAACCTATCAACATAAATGAGAGATTTATTTATTTATTTATTTATTTATTTTCCCTTAATGGCTAACAATGTCAATCATCATCAATGAGGGGATTAATTTTAATTTTCTTTTTTTTCCTTTTTAAGGACGATTGCCAATTTGGACACCGATCATCATCAATAGGAGGATTTTCTTATTTTTTTATTTTCTTTTTTTATTTATTTTTTTCTTTCAATGATGATTGCTAACTTGGACATCAATCATCATCAAATATTTTTAATTTTTGAATGGGGCCTGGACAAAATTAGGTGTTCACAGTAATTTTAACTCTATTTAGTTGATCGATTAGTTGGTTATTGAGATTACAAAGTTAAAAATAATTAATTATGAATACAAATGATATGAAAGTAACTACGAGAAAATGCCCTAGGGATCATATTTCACTTAACAAATTTTGGATTGAATCACTTATCTATTCTAATCCAATTTATTCCACATGATTGACAGTCAAGTTTCCCTAATTTAATTACTAGCATCTTCCATGGTCAAGCAATTCTATAATTAATTGCTAATCCAATATATTCCTATATAAATTTAAGCAATTAATTATGCATTAAGATTTATGGAACTCAGTAAGACTACACAATTCATATGAATATATTCCTATTTCATATGCAAGTTATGGTTTTAATTATATGATCTACGTACATGCATCTCTTTCTAGTCTTAACATGCATATTGAAATCATTTAAAAGATGGAAAATCAATCAAAAGTATTAAGAACAATAATTAAAAATCAATAATGAAGAAAAAAATTAAAACTAGATTTAAAAGTTAAGATTCAATCCGTCATTAGTAAGTTACATCATCACCCTAGGAAAATAGAAATTTAACACATGATGAAATTAAAAACAAAACCAAAATAAATTAACATTGCATAAAACTTAATTATTAAATTCTAAAACATAAATATACAACAACTAGATGCATGAAAATGGATAAAATCTAGCCATCCCTTTAGGAGGTAAAACCTTCCATGTAGGTGGCAACCTATACCATCTATATAGGAGGACTATCTAAGCCTTCCATGTAGGAGGCATGCAGGAATTAAATACAATGCATGGAACTACTCTAAGATGATGTATGTTGAGAAGAGAGGAAAGAAATGGATATGAAAATATGTAAGTGGAGAAGAGAGGAGAGTAATTGATATGAAATGGTTTGTGTAAAATGTGAAGGAGAGGATGGCCATATATAGGGGGGAATGGAGTATGGTAGATGAAGTAATATGTGAAAAGAAAGATAAGGTATTAGATGGAAAGGAAGATGAAAAGGAAGATGAAGTGGTAGATGAAATGTCGTAGATGGAAAGGAAGATGAAGTGATAGATGGAATGTGGTAGGTGAAGTATAGATGGAAAGGAAGATGAAGTGGTAGATGATTCATGCTCTTAACTTCCAAGCAAAATTCGAAACCATTGGAGATAGAACTGGGTTTTGGTCTCAACATAAAAGTTGTAGAGCTCTTTCTTAGCTTTTTATCCATATACAGAATGTCCCAATTTGACATCTAGAGCTCTAGATATTACCTGAAAACTAAAAGAGGGTCTAATTTAGTATTTTTCAAGAAATTCTATTTTATGCCAAAATCATTATTTATTTATTAATTACACCCAAATTCATTAAATTGAGCTCAAATATCATCCACAAAATCATCATATAGGGAAAAATAAATATGCAAATAGTTTACTTATCAATACTCACATTAGAGATGTAGTTCTTTTCTCATAAGATGTTGAAAATATGATGTTGTTTAACAATTCTGTGAGTATAGCTAACTATTATTATCAAAAGATTGATAACTTTGACCAACATATTGTCACTTAACCATATCATGTAACTCTTGAACAATTTCTTCAATACAAAAAGAGAGCTTTATGATGATGAAGGTCATCCTACAAAAATGTTGTTGGAATTAGTGAGGTATGTATTTTTTTTGGGTTATCTAAAAAATATATTTCAATTAAATTCTTAATCATTGATTTTTTTTTTTACAATTGTTAGCCTAACAATAATGCAAGCAATGTCCCACCCCCTCTTTTGGGACGTTGAGCTAAAAGTTTTGTTCTTGCACAGAGTGAGTAGCCTAATCAAAAGTTTGGGCAACAAATGGGAAGACATAATCAGGAATGCAAGCTGGCGTAATGTAGTACACATTTACAACATATAAGTTACTATTGACCTAGCCTCTAAGGTTTTGGGAGGCACATGTGCATATGGAGAACATGTTTCAGAAATCCTTTGTTTGATCAGGAATTTATGTTCTCACTACCATACTTGGACTTAAGACTTTCATGTATGAATTGTTTTTAAACTTACGTAATAATATATGTCAATATATGTGAATATACATTTATATCTAATACTTTTTTTTACTTTATTAATTTGTTAGATAAAACATTATATTGAGTCATTGTTGGAGAAATTTCTCAATGATTTCTCCAAGCTTCTAATTAGTATTTACTGGCATCTAAGGTTCTAAAAGGCAGAGATCCATATGGAGAACATGTTTCAAAAATCCTTTGTTTGATCAAGAATTTATGTTCTCTCTACTACACTTGGACTCAAGAGTAGAGCTGCATATGGAGAACTTGTTTCAGAAATCCTTCGTTTAATTAGGAATTTATGTTCTCTTACCACACTTAGACTCAAGATATTCATGTATGAACTTTTTTAAACTTAATTAATAATATATGCCAATATGTCTGAATATACATTTATATCTAATATTATTTTTACTTTATTATTTTTTCAGATAAAATATTATTGTTGGAGAAATTTCTCAATGATTTCCCCAAACTTCTAATCAGTAGTTAGTGGCATCTAACCCTTTGGCCAAAGATCCTAACCAGTAATAATTTCCAGAGTTTAAATAACTACCGTGTCTGGCATAATGGGTATAAGCAATGGAAGCTCAAAGGTTGTGGGAAGAATGCTTGGGGAAGCGCATATATATATATATATATATATATATATATATTTTAAATCACATTTTAAAACTTTTGTATTTGATCGTGTATTCATATAAAACCTCACCTTTGTTTGACTCTCATCATATTGCTATCATACACTTGATTATCTACTTCTCTGTTCACAAGATTTTTGGCTCTGATAATTTTTTATGGTATGAGCTCATATCGCTTTATGGCATGGCATTTATCTTGCAAAATATCAATATTAATAATTGTAAGCTCTCAACCTTTAGTTCCCATTAATGTAATGGTATGTATAGATATATATAGAAGTAAATACATTAGGAAATCAATGTGAAACCATCATTCGTTTCCTATCTTCCTAATGGCGGGGGATATGATTATTGACTTCTAACTGGGGAATATTGACTTCTAACACTCCCCCTCAAGTTGGAGCATATATATTGATCATGCCCAACTTGCTACAAAGATATTGAACCCGTGTTCTATTTAAGGCCTTTATTAGAAGATCTACCAGTTAGTTGTCAGATCGTATATGCCCTGTTGATACAATATTTTCTTTTATCTTGTCACGAATAAAATGACAGTCAATCTCAATATATTTTGTTTGTTCATGGAACACAGAGTTCAATGTATATGAAGTGCTGCTTTATTGTCACACCATAGTTTTGTAGGTAATGTCGTAGTGATGCCAATTTCTTTCAAGAGTTGAAATACCCACACAATTTCTTGTCCTGACTATGACATGGCTCTGTATTCCGCTTCTGCACTTGATTTTGACACAACTCCTTACTTCTTACTTCTCCAAGATATCAAATTTCCACCAACAAACACACAGTAACCCATAGTAGATCATCTTATGGCCTTAGATATGTTAGATCTCATGTTTTGATGATAACAAAAGAATGGTATGAAAAAGATTTGGTTAATAAATAAGTTTAAACAAAGTAATAACAGGGATAAGCATCACTTGAAGTAAGCATTGGAGTAATGAGGAAAGGCCAAGAGAAAAAGTTGAGAAACTTGATCAGAAGCAAGTTTTCTAAGGCATTACTCGAGTACGTACTCGAGTAATGAGACAAAACTTGAAGTAACCAGAAGCACCTTCCAGTAACCTGCCACGTTACTCGAGTAGGTACTCGAGTAATAGTGTAAGTGTTTTCAAGTTGCTCTCAGCCTGCCAAAGTTACTCGAGGAGTTACTCGAGTAACCATGTAAAAATTTTCAAGTTGCTCTCGACCTGCTAATGATACTCGAGTAAGTACTCGAGTTACTCTGTTTCTGAAAAAGTGTTGCTCTCGGCATTTTGTACCACTGCAACATTTACTCGAGTAGCTACTCGAATAACGCACTGAGGTAAGTAAAAACTTGAAGGTAGTACTCAATAAACTTGATTTGACTTTATCTCACTTTCCTCGAGTTATTACTCTAGTATGCAAGTATTTAATGTTTTATTTTAAGTGGATTACTCGAGTATGTACTCGAGTATGCAGTGTTATGTTTCAAGAAAAACCTCAAGTCTTTACCCGAGTAAGTTATGTGTAAAAAGTAAGTTTACTCGAGTAGGTACTCGAGTAACAAGGTAATCAAACTTGATGTGCTCTTGGCCTTGAAATCATGCAATATTATTGGAGTAGAGTATCGAGTAATCAAAAGTCTATTTGAAGGTTTACTCTAGTTGATACCCGAGTAACCTATGAAGTTGTGAATACATTACTCGAGTAGGTACCCGAGTAAGCAACTATTTCCAAAGGTTTGAGATTTAGTTTATTCCATGCACTACTCGAGTAATCTTTTACTTATTCATTGACTTGAAGTTGATCAAAGTTTTCGCGATAATACTCGAGTAGGTACTCGAGTAAACTTCAAGGGATACTCGAGTAGATACTCGAGTAAGCAAACCCAGAAATTTAGAAATCATTCAAACGTTCATTAATTTGTTTTCTATATGATTAACCTTTCATTGTATTAGTATTTCTAGCATATTTACAGATAAACAATGAAGAAATCATATCAAGTAAGAGAAGTCAAATGAAACGTTCAAATGCCAACTATCGCCAACGGATATTTTTCAAAAACTGGAAAAGTCAATAGTGGCTGCGCACTCTCCAACGGATGAGAAGAAAATGTTCCAACGGTCATCACCAACATATATATATATATATGGGAACATTCAAACAGAGAAGAACACACACAGAACAACAAGATTACACTCAAACGCATCATCAAGTTCATTACTCTGTTTTTACATTGTAATTGAAAGTCTATGCTTCAGTGATTCGTATTCACTCTTGAGAGAGATATTTCATTTAAACTCAATATTTGATATTGAGATAACTTAAGGTTGTGGAACCTTGAGTTGGGATTGGATTACAACTTGTAAGGGGGAGCGAGTGTCCAGGCGTAGGAACTTGCTTGTACTGAGGTGCCAAGAACCTACTGAATCTTGGAAGTTATAGTGAAACTCTCAGAGAAGTTCTGAGGACTGGACGTAGGTCAAAGTGGTTGTGGCCGAACCAGTATAACTCCCGGTGTACACTTCGGTGACATTTTTCCTTACTCTTTACTGCTTTAAATTCACTGTCAAAGTTTATATTTGCGACGAATTTTTAGTATCACCAAATTCACCCCCTCTTGGGTGAAACACTTGCTCTAACATTTGGTATCAGAGAGTAGGTCTTCTTGTGAAGGTATAACAACCTAAGAAGGATCCAATGTCAAGCATGGGAGAAGGAATTCTTCCCGACGGTGCATCCATCACTAGACCTCCAGTTTTCAGTGGCGAACACTTTTCTTTCTGGAAAGCAAAGTTCAGAGTATTCGTAATGGCTACTGAATATGGGCTATGGGACGTGATTAAGAGTGGAAACTATCAACCTACAAAGATTGTAGATTCTCAGAAAATTCCCAAGACGCCAGCGGAATATGATGAGAATGACAAGAAACTTATCACTCTCAACAGCAAGGCAATTCTGATGTTGCAAAGTGCCTTGAGTCAAAGTGAGTATTTCAGAATTTGCACACTTCCAACAGCAAAGGAAATGTGGGAAGCTTTGGAAATAGCTCATGAAGGAAATTCGGGAATAAAGGAGAATCGGATCAACTCCTTGGTCACTGAATTCGATTTACTTCGAATGAAATCAGGTGAATCAATATCTGAATTTGAACTTAGATATACTCATCTTGTTAATCAACTTGCAGCTCTTGGGAAAGTCTATAATCAGCATACCCAAGTACGAAAGATTCTAAATATTCTTTCTAAAGAATGGGAGGCCAAAGTCCCTACGATAGAAGAAGCAAAAGAAGAATCAATGAGATCAGTTGCTTCTTTATTTGGAAGTTTTTCTGAATATGAAAGCAAACTAAAGTTCAAACGGGAACTAGATGACATTAGTGACAAGAAAAAGAAAGGTCTAGCACTAAAAGCAAAAGAAGAGAATCAAGATGAGGATGAAGAGTTTGATGATGATGAAATGGGACTAATCATATTCAGAAAGTTCTACAAGAAAGGTCAAGGATTCAAACACTTTCAAAAAGGAGGAAATAGTAGCAAAGATCATATCATTTGCTATGAATGTGGGAAACCATGACATATCAAGTCAGAATGTCCAGAGCTGAACCAAAAGAGCAAAGAAAAGAGAATAGGCAAATTCTTCAATAAAAAGAAGGCCTTCGTATCTGCTATATGGGGTGATAGTTCTTCTGACGAAGAAAGTAATGAAGAAGAAGTAGCAAATATATGTCTTGTTGCTCAAGAAGAAACAGAAGAAGAGGTAAATGATTCTGAACCTACCTATGATGAATTACTATCTGAATACAATGCTTTACACTCTGAATTCATCAAAGTAGTTAAAGACTTGGTTGTTTTCAAAAAGAAAAACAAAGCTCTTGAAATTGAGATTAAAGAACGTTCAGAAAAGGATTGTGAAAATTGTTCCTCTTTGAAAAAGAAAAACATTGATCTCACAAAAACTCTAGAAAAATTTACACAAGGAAGTGAGATGCTAAATGTCATTTTAAAAGCGCAACGGTTTGTAAATGACCGATATGAAATTGGATATGATCCAAAATCAGATAGAAGGAAAGGTAGGAAGAAAGCAGGAGGTAAGTCATATTTGAATTATTTTCAACATTCTGTACATACATCAAATCCTTTTGCATTTTGTAATTATTGTAATAGAAAAGGTCATTATACCTCTTCATGCATTCATAAGAAGAAAGGAACAATAGGAACCTACAAATGGGTACCTAAAGGCTCATATGTTCAGAAAGTTATTTGTACTAACCCAAAAGGACCCAAAAAGATGTGGGTACCTAAGACTTAGTCACTTGATTGTAGGTATGTCTCAAAGCATCCAAAAATAGCAAGTGGCACATTGATAGTGGATGCTCTAGACATATGACCGGTGATTTCGAAAGTTTTTCCAAATTACAACCTAAAGAAGGTGGAGAGGTAAAATTTGGAGGAAATCAAACCGGAAGAATAACAGGAATTGGTGAAATCAAAAATGACAAAGGAATACAAGTCAAAGATGTATATTATGTTAAAGGCTTATGTCACAATTTGCTAAGCGTAAGCCAAAGTGCAGATAAAGACAACTGGGTAATATTTGACTCAGAGGAATGTCTAATTATCAACAAGAATGACTTACCACTTGATAAGAAGAATATCAAGGCTAAGCTCAGAGCAAAAAGGGAAGGTAACTGCTATACTCTAGATATTAGTAAAAATGAGTCTGAAAACTGCTTTATGAGTAATGCTGATGAAAGTTGGCTATGGCATAAAAGATTGGCTCATGTCAATATGCATCAACTAGGCAAACTACTCAAAAAAGATTTAGTTCTTGGATTACCCAAAGTAATCTTCAAAAATGACTTGATTTGTGACATATGTCAAAAGGGTAAACAAACTAAATCATCTTTCAAATTGAAAAATGAGATTTTAACAAATAGACCATTACAATTATTGCACATGGATTTAGTTGGCCCAGCAAGAGTAAAGAGTCTTGGTGGCAACTTATATACATTGGTCATTGTTGATGATTTCTCCAGATTTACATGGGTTATCTTTCTATCATCAAAATATGAAACCTTTGAAGAATTTATTATTTTTGCTAAGAAAGTGTAAAATGAGAAAGGTATGTCCATTGCAGGTATTAGGACCGATCATGGTGGAGAATTTGAAAATCAAGCCTTTGAAGAATATTGTGATACTAATGGTATTGATCACAATTTCTTTGCTCCAAGGACACCTAAGCAAAATGGAGTCGTGGAACGCAAGAATAGAGTGCTCATTGAAATGGCTAGAGCAATGTTGAATGAAAAGAACGTGTCTCAAGTATTTTGGGCTGATGCTATGAGTACAGCATGCTACATTTCAAATAGAGCATATATCAGAACAAAACTTGGAAAGACACCATATGAGCTATACAAAGGAAGAAAGCCAAACATTGGTCATCTACACATCTTCGGTTGTAAGTGTTTCATTCATAATAATGGTAAAGATAACTTGGGAAAATTTGATTCTAAAACTGATGAAGGAATTTTCCTAGGATATTCTAACCGAAGTAAAGCATATAGAGTTTTCAATAAAAGAACTTGTGTTGTTGAAGAATCAATTCCTATTGTATTTAATGAATTTGAATCCTCTGACAAAACCATTGATGAAGAACAGGAAGTTGTTTTAGATCAAGAAAATGATCAATCTATTTCTAAGTCTCTCATTCCAGAAGTTGATGAAACTAAGGAAGAAGAGCAATCCCTAGGACAACCTAAAGCTTGGAAATACAATAAAAGTCATCCGTTAGATCAAGTCATAGGAGATGTGAATGAAGGGATCAAAACTAGAAATAGAATTTTCAATGAAGTAAGCTTTTCTGCATTCATTTCTGAGATTGAACCTTTTAATATTGATGAAGCCCTATCAGACAATGATTGGGTTATAGCAATGCAAGAAGAACTAAATCAATTTGAGAGAAATCAAGTTTGGGATTTGGTACCCCGACCCAAGGATCATCCGATCATTGGTACTAAATGGGTATTCAAGAACAAACTCGATGAATCCGCAATTATTGTCAGAAACAAGGGAAGATTGGTGGCCAAAGGCTATAATCAGGAAGAAGGGATTGATTATGAGGAAACGTATGCTCCAGTAGCTAGATTAGAAGCTATACGTGTACTCTTAGCCTTTGCTTGCATCAAAGGATTCAAACTCTATCAAATGGATATAAAGAGTGCTTTTCTAAATGGTTATATTATGGAAGAAGTATATGTAGAACAACCTCCAGGTTTTGAGGATGTTACTAAACCTGAACATGTTTTCAAACTCAAAAAGGCTTTATATGGTTTAAAACAAGCTCCTAGAGCCTGGTATGAAAGGCTCAGTAAGTTTCTTATTGATCAAGGTTTTGTACGGGGAAAAGTTGAAACAACACTCTTTATAAAACGAAAACACAATGATATTTTAATTGTTCAAATATATGTTGATGACATTATTTTCGGTGCTACTAATGAATCTCTGTGTAAGGAATTTTCTGAGATAATGCAGGGAGAATTTGAGATGTCAATGATGGGAGAATTGAATTTCTTTCTCGGTTTGCAAATCAAACAAAGAAAGAATGGAATCTTCATATCTCAAACAAAGGATTTAAAAGAGCTATTGAAGAAGTATGGAATGGATGAAGCAAATGGCACGGACACGCCTATGAGCTCAACTACGTTGCTTGATGCTGATGTCAAAGGGAAAGACTACAACATAACAAAGTATAGAGGAATGATTGGATCATTACTCTATCTCACGGCAAGTAGACCAGACATTCAATTTAGTGTTGGCATATGTGCAAGATATCAATCGGCACGAAAGGAATCACATGTTGAAACGGTCAAACGAATCTTTGATATCTTGCTGACACACCCGAATTGGGTCTGTGGTATCCCAAAGGAAGAAGTGAATATCTTGTTGCATACTCAGATTCTGATCATGGAGGATACAAAACAGATAGAAAGAGCACCATCGGACAAGGACAATTTCTTAGAGGATCACTTGTATTATGGTTTAGCAAGAACCAAAATACAGTGTCTCTTTCATCAACGGAAGCCGAATATGTTGCAGTCTCAAGTTGTTGTGTACAAGTGATATGGTTAAAACAACAACTATAAGATCTTGGTATCTATCTCAAAGAAATACCAATCTATTGTGACAATACCAGCACGATAAGCTTGGCAAAGAATCCAGTTCAACATTCTAGAACCAAGCATATCGATGTCAGACATCACTTCATCAGAGATCCTGTCCAAAAGAAAGATGTAAAAGTGATATTCATTCCTACTCATCTTTAATTAGCTGATATCTTCACAAAACCCCTTGCAAAAGATCAATTTCTATACATTAGAAGAGAATTGGGAATGGTAAATCCCAATGAGTTATAAGTTATTTCAGTTTTTCATAATATTAGATGAAGTCACTTGATAATGTTTTGATGATTACTAACTTAAGCATCGGAGTATATAGAAACATGTTTTGCAGGGAGATTGAAACTCTGTTTTGAGAAACAAAAACAGAGGTTATCAGAGGACACCTTTACTGGAGTACCAACTTGAAGTTATGACTAATAAAGAAGCATTACCCGAGGAACAACTTGAAGTAAAGAAGCAATTTACTCGAGTAACTACTCGAGTAATGGACTTCAAAACTGGAAGTAACGGATCAAGTTACTTGGATTTTAAATCTAACGGTTCAGTTACAAAGAAATGAAGAGTCAGAAGTTGAAAAATGACTCAAATCTGCTCATAATGGGTTATAAATGATCGAGGGAACATCCATGGATAATTACAATATTATTCATGCCAGGTACGTAATTTAAATAAATTATTGTAGAGTTTTTCTGTATGAACACCCGAGGAAGGCCTCGAGTAAACTTGAACATTACTCGAGTAAGGCCTCGAGTAACGTCGGGTTCTAAGTCTTTATTTGTCGTAAACTCAGTCATTTCCACAAAATCTCCTCGAGTAAATCACTATACTCTCTCACAAAAACTTTTCACAAGTGATTCCTTGCTTCATTACCATCAAAACCCAACAAATTTCATTCCTAGAAACTTCCTATTTTGCTCAGAATCTCAGTGCCCTAACTCGCATCAGTATCTCTGTTTCTCTGAGATTTTCAATTTTCTACGTTTCAAGATGGTTAGAACCAAGAATCTCAACTTCACAGATTCCTCTGACTCACAACAAAACCCTGATCCTCTTTCTTCTCCTCCAACAAAGAGAAGAAAACTTACCCCGAGATCAAAAGCAAAAATCCAACCTCAGCCTCAACCTCAACCGAAACCCAAAGGAGTGGTGATCAAAGAGCCTATTGTAACAAGGGCTTATTCCAAAAAGAGTACCTCTACCGGGAAAGGCAAGAGTGCCAAATCTCCCTCACCTCCTCACTCTGATTCCTCTACCCCCTCTTTTACTCCAAAGCCTATCAAAGAGCCCAAGTATGACAAAAATGTGGCTAAGGCTATGGCAAGCATTATAGATCAGATGGAGAAGGGACAACCTTCCAAGAAATCCAAATTGCCAGAAGAGGAGATCACCAACCCTCCAAAAGGGTTCAATGTCAACAAGTTGGTGGAGTCTCCAAAGTACCTGTCTCAGTTCTCCAGGAGGAAAGTGTGTAAGACACACTATGTTGATCTTAAGTTACTTCAGGAGGTATTGAAGCATGACCTAAGTCCTTATTTAGATCCCTTTATGCCTTGGCTATCGATAAGATTACCATTCTGTACTAAAGTGATCACACACTTTTACTGTAATCTAGAGATTATAGATGAGCCAAATAGAACCTCAGCCGAGGAAGAAATGACCACCACAGTAAGAAGCCAAAAGATTCTCATATCACCCTCTAGGATTAACTTGTGGTTAGGGATAGAGAAACCCCCGAATGATATTTACTCCTAACTTGAACCAAACCAAATCTTTTCTGTTCTTAAACCCAATGAGTTAGTTGGCCCTCTAAATTTCAAACCCAGTGATATGTGTGATCATCACAGGGTCCTATGGTACATCTACTCTAGGTCCCTAGTGAATAAAGCCAACAATTATACCCACTTCTCTGATAGGGACTTTAGGTGGTTTGCTTCACTTCTCTTGAAGGAACAGAAGGATTTAGGGGAGTATATCTTCTCTGAAATAAAGAGGTACAGAGTGGATGGAAAGGCTACAACACCAATGCCATATCCTCAGATAGTGTCACTAATCTTGAAAGAAAATAAGATATGGTATTTGGATAGCAAGGAGCCTATTGAGAGGACGACTCCGGTTGGGAGAAATCAAATTGGGAAGCTAAATATTGACATCCCTCTCAAAGGCCCTCTGGAGTCTGGGTCAAAGAAGAAGAAGAAGACTACTAAGACCAAGGCCAGCAAGATGGATGACACACAGTCATCGGCTCCAGCTGCCACCACTTCATCACCATCCTTTCTCAATGCCACTCTTCAGCATTTCATAGAGAATATGCTTCAAGGATTCCATGTGGATATCGCCAACACGAACGCTGAATTGATAACCAACATGAACTACAAAATGGCAGAGTTGGTTGAGAAAATGGATAAGAGGCATGAGGAGTTGCTAGCTGAGAAACGTGCCCAGGGCAAGACACTGAGATTTATTCTGGCACGACTGGACTCATTGGGTGCCGGACCTTCTGTCGGTCCCTCTTCTTCGGTACCACCACCTCCAGAGAATCCTCCTTCTGACACTCCTTTCATTGAGGCAGAACTATTTACTCCCCTAGTATCTAGTCCACCTGAGCCACAAGCCAAAGACATCCTATATACAGTGGACAATCCAGACACCAATGAGACCATACATATCATCATTGATGATCAGAAGCAAGTTTTCTAAGGCATTACTTGAGTACGTACTCGAGTAATGAGACAAAACTTGAAGTAACCAAAAGCACCTTCCAGTAACCTGCCATGTTACTCGAGTAGGTACTCGAGTAATAGTGTAAGTGTTTTCAAGTTGCTCTCGGCGTGCCAAAGTTACTCGAGGAGCTACTCGATTAACCATGTAAAAATTTTCAAGTTGCTCTCGACCTGCTAATGATACTCGAGTAAGTACTCGAGTTACTCTGTTTCTGAAAAAGTGTTGCTCTCGGCATTTTGTACCACTGCAACATTTACTCGAGTAGCTACTCGAATAACGCACTGAGGTAAGTAAAAACTTGAAGGTAGTACTCGATAAACTTGATTTCACTTTATCTCACTTTCCTCGAGTTATTACTCTAGTATGCAAGTATTTAATGTTTTATTTTAAGTGGATTACTCGAGTATGTACTCGAGTATGCAGTGTTATGTTTCAAGAAAAACCTCAAGTCTTTACCCGAGTAAGTTATGTGTAAAAAGTAAGTTTACTCGAGTAGGTACTCGAGTAACAAGGTAATCAAACTTGATGTGCTCTCGGCCTTGAAATCCTGCAACATTACTGGAGTAGAGCATCGAGTAATCAAAAGTCTATTTGAAGGTTTACTCGAGTTGGTACCCGTGTAACCTATGAAGTTGTGAATACATTACTCGAGTAGGTACCCGAGTAAGCAACTATTTCCAAAGGTTTGAGATTTAGTTTATTCCATGCACTACCCGAGTAATCTTTTACTTATTCATTGACTTGAAGTTGATCAAAGGTTTCTCGATGATACTCGAGTAGGTACTCGAGTAAACTTCATGGGATACTCGAGTAGATACTCGAGTAAGCAAACCCAGAAATTTAGAAATCATTCAAACGTTCATTAATTTGTTTTCTATATGATTAACCTTTCATTGTATTAGTATTTCTAGCATATTTACAGATAAACAATGAAGAAATCATATCAAGTAAGAGAAGTCAAATGAAACGTTCAAATGCCAACTATCGCCAACGGATATTTTTCAAAAACTGGAAAAGTCAATAGTGGCTGCGCACTCTCCAACGGACGAGAAGAAAATGTTCCAACGGTCATCACCAACATATCTATATATATGGGAACATTCAAACAGAGAAGAACACACACAGAACAACAAGATTACACTCAAACGCATCATCAAGTTCATTGCTCTGTTTTTACATTGTAATTGAAATTCTATGCTTCAGTGATTCGTATTCACTCTTGAGAGAGATATTTCATTTAAACTCAATATTTGATATTGAGATAACTTAAGGTTGTGGAACCTTGAGTTGGGATTGGATTACAACTTGTAAGGGGGAGCGAGTGTCCAGGCGTAGGAACTTGCTTGTATTGAGGTGCCAAGAACCCACTGAATCTTGGAAGTTATAGTGAAACTCTCAGAGAAGTTCTGAGGACTGGACGTAGGTCAAAGTGGTTGTGGTCGAACCAGTATAACTCCCGGTGTACACTTTGGTGGCATTTTTCCTTACTCTTTACTGCTTTAAATTCACTGTCAAAGTTTATATTTGCGACAAATTTTTAGAATCACCCAATTCACCCCCCTCTTGGGTGAAACGCTTGCTCTAACAAGATCCTGCATGATCCGCATAACAAAAACACTCGACTTTAGTGTGCCCATATATTGTATGAAGGATATCAAGACCTGGAGAACCTTTCAAATCATACAAGATATGTTCTAAAGCTTCCCATTGTGCCACTATTGGTGATGCCATGAATTGGCTGAGCCTATTGACTAAAAAGGTTATATCAGGACCAGTTACTGTTAGATAATTCAGCTTCCCAATAAGTCTTCTATATCTCACAGGAAATGGAAACGGCTTTAATTTCTCTGGATCAATCTTCTTCTTTAAATCATCAGGAAGCTTATCAAACATACTAGCATCAAGATCTAGGAAGGGATTTGAAATCATGAGAATATTGCTTGGTGTAGCTCCAAGTTTTCCAGTCTCCTTTAAAAGATCGAGAACATACTTCCTTTGACTCAAAAGAATACCTTTCTTGTTTCTCAAAACTTCAATACCAAGAAAGTACTTTAATGACCCCAAATCTTTTGTCTGGAAGTGAGAATTCAGGAAGGTTTTAAGTTCTGAGATTCCAGAAATGTTACTCCCTATAATCACAATATCATCAACGTATACTACTAGAAGAATCATGCCTTCATCAAATTATTGGTAGAACACAGAGTGATCACACTTGCTTTGACTTAATCCAAACTTCTTGACTACATCACAAAATCTATCAAACCAGGCTTGAGGACTTTGCTTTAAACCATACAGTGACTTCCAGAGGTAACACACTTTTTGATTCTCCCACTGAGCAACGAACCCAAGTGGTTGCTCCATATAAACTTCTTCAAGAAGATTACCATTCAGGAAAGCATTCTTAACATCTAATTGATATAAATGCCAATGATATGTGGCCTCCAAAGAAACAAGAAGATGAACTGAGGTGAGTTTGGCCACAGGAGAGAAAGTCTACGAATAATCAATACTGTTAGATTCCAAGTTTTGATGATAACAAAAGATTGTTGTATGTTGTGATAAGTAAATCATGTTTTGCAAGTTTAGAGAATAGTTAAAAATATTACCAAATGCATCTCACAAAGTTCAGAAGTCATTGCTGTGATTTTAATTGATGCACTTGAGTAATGAGCTAGTACTCAATTGGTAAGCACTTTTGAACTTAAGCATGAGTGAGTGTTGGACTGGAAGTGTTTGACAAAAGCAAACTCTAGCTGAAAAATACCAAGGCAACTCAAGTGATGACAATAGCACCCGAGTGATGAACTGAGTTACACTCGAGCATAAAGGCACACTTGCAAGTGTTTGACAGAGAGCAATATAAGAGATAGGAAATCAGTTATGCACTCGAGCATGGAATCAATACTCAACTGATAGTCTCAAGTACACTCGAGTCCTAGAAAGTGTGATACAAGAAGTGAGTACCCGAGAGCAAATACAAGTGAGAGTGAAAATTACACTTGAGTCTATGCTAGTGAAGTGCATAAGTGTTTGCCCGAGAGTGAGCCTGAGCATGGAGATCAAATGCACTCGAGTGAGCACGGAGATCAATTTCTGATGCAAGTGCTGAATCAAAAGGGTATATTATACAAGAATATACCATGCACTCGAGTGAATCTACGTGCACTCAAGTGAGGGCCCACATCACCTGCAAGTGCAAAATCACACTCTTGATAAATTGGACGTGAGTGCTATCCAGAGATAAGAGTTTATAGTGCAATCAATCCGAACATGGTTTAATGTTAATTATTCATTCTATTTTTATTATTATCTAACCTCATTTAACATATATTTCAAGTAAGAAATAGGAGGTTGATCATTTGAATTAGAAAGGCATAAATGAAGTCAAACAATGGCGGACAGAATCATTACGACCCACTACCAAGCACGTAACTACTACCCACATTATCTTCTTCAAATATTTCAAACGTACGCATGCTGTTCCGCAATGAAATGCTCAGCTCCACAATGACTATTATTCAACAGACAAGAAGGAGATTTTTAAAATACGAGCCATAATCTTTTGTACTATAAATGACTTCCTTGCATATGTAAACTTGTCAGGATATAGTGTTAAAGGCCATTAAGCAAGTCAAATTTGTGAAGAAGGCACATGCTACCATCAAATTCAACATAGAAGAAAGACAGTTTATCTTAGCCATAGGAGATTTCTTAGACTGGGCCACCCATATCGTAGATTAAAGAAAGCTTTTTTTGGTAGACAAGAGTTTAAAGATGCTCCGAAGGCATTAACTGGGGAGAAAATTCATAAAAAGGTGCAAAATATCAATGTTATCTTTGGTAGGAATACAAAGAATAGTAATGAAAAAAATAAATGGAAAAGAGGTCTGTCTTCTTCAATCTTCCCTATTGGCCCAATCTTAATGTGAGATACTGTATTGATTTCATGCATGTGGAGAAAAACATATGTGATAGTATTGTTGGGACACTGCTTAACATACAAGGTAGTTCTAAGGATGACGTAAAGGCAAGATTAGATTTGCAAGAAATAGGAATATGAGAAGACTTGCATCCAAGGCCTTATGGTAAGAGAACTTTTTATCCTCCAGCTTCTCATACTTTGTCTAAGGTTGAGAAAAGAAGTTTTTGTGAGTCTTAACATGGCATCAAAGTTCCTTCAGGATATTATTCAAATTTTAAGAAGCTTTTGTCGATGAAAGACTTGAAGTTAGTAGGGCTAAAGTGTTATGATTGTCATGTCTTAATGCAACAACTACTCCTAATAGCTATTCAAGGCATTGTCGAATATGATCTTTAACATATTTTGACTGGACTTTGTTGTTAGTGCAAGTATTTCACCTAAGAGGGGGGTAAATTGGGTGATAGCAGAAATTTTGCTGCATATATAAAAATTCACAGAATATATAAAGCAGTTAAGAGCTAGGAGAAATATCACCGAAGTGTACACTGGAGTTATACTGGTTTGGCCACAACCACTTTGACCTACATCTAGTCCACAGAGTGTCTTTGAGAGTTTCACTATATCTTCTAAGATTCAGTGGGTTCTTGGACCTCAGTACAATAAGTTCCTTCACCCGGACACTTACTCCCCCTTACACGTTTTAAAAAAATCCCTAACTCAAGATTCTGCAATCTTTAGTTGTCCCAATAACAAATATTGAGTTTGTAATGCAAATCTCTCTCATAGAGTAAATGAATAATCACTGAAGTATAGATGAAGAATATAAGAAAAATAGAGCACTAAGTGTGTTGATCGATATATGTTCGTGTGTTCTTGATCTCGTGTTTTTCTTCTCTGTTTGATTGTTCCCATACTTATAGATGACTTGTGATAGTCATTGGAATAATTTCAACTTGTCTTTTAGAGTTGCGCATCTATGGTTGACCGTTATTCAAATTTGAAAGCTATTCGTTTGCGGTAGATAGCGGTAGGTGAGTGTTCGGACGTTATCTTTGAATTTCTACTTATAGCATGATCTCTTCATTATTTCTTTGAAAATTTACTTAGAATACAAATGCAATGAAAATTTAATAATATAGAAATCAAATCAATAAACATTGGATTAAAATCATGTTTTCTAGACTTAATTACCCGAGTGATCATGCTTATTACTCGAGTAGTCCCTCGAGTAATCTCATAAAAAATATGGCAGAGAGTAAAACAACATTTACATAACATATTACTCAGGTAAGACATGGAGTAAGCTACTTCTCAAACCTTAGAAATACCTGGTTACTCGAGTGCTCCCTCTAGTAAGCATTCATTTTCTTCAAAGGTTAGTCGAGTGATCCCTTGAGTAAATTTCAAATAAGTTTACAGATTACTCGAGTGGTCCCTCGAGTAATAAGACTCAAATCTTGGCCGAGAGTACGTGTTCTTTGCTTACCTGATTACTCGAGTGATCCCTCGAGTAATGCTTTCAAATAAATCTGTAGATTACTCGAGTGCTCCCTCGATAATAGCTTGTCTCATATGGTTACTTGAGTAGTCCCTCGAGTAACAATGATCATTTCTTGGCCAAGAGCTACTGGATGATTTATACTTTGGTTACTCAAGTGGCTACTCGAGTAATGTCTCATTAACTTTGCAGATTACTCGAGTGGCCCCTCGAGCAACTTCATCTAAAATTTGAAAATACTTCTTTAGAAGATTTTCTCCACCATTACTCGAGTACTCCTTCAAGTAACAGGGTTCATTACTCGAGTGCTCACTCGAGTAACCCCTTCCAAAATCTGCCAGTGCTATTTTTCTTGTGCTTTGTCTCTCAGTTCTTCTTCATTACTCTAGTACTTACTTCAAGTAAAGCTTTTTTCTGCCATTTAGTTACTTTGTTCAAATTCTTTTATTTGTTATCAAATCCTCTTATATCATTAGTCCAATCTTTGTTATCATCAAAATATATGGGATATAACATTCTCCCCCTTTTTGATGATGACAAAACTTGGTGATTTTGAACAAAGCTTTTGGAATTGAGTTTTGAAATGTATGCTTCTTAAATACTTTTCATATGAAATCTCTTGTTCAATTTAAACTTGAAATCTCGTTTGAAATAACTTGATAAACAATATTTTTGAATCTAAATCTATTTATCTTGAAAGTCTAATGATGTTAAAAAAAACAAACTTATAATATGTTCTAATTTGTTTACCTTGCATACACAATAAAACTCATTAGTCCCACAATGAAATATAAAATATAACTTGAATTGAAATTGCATTATAAGTTCATTACATAACTACAAAAGCAATCAAAAACTACAAAAGCTCCCTAAAACCCTTTACACCCATATACCCTTTACATTTACTCAGCCATTGATCACAAAATCACTAAAGCTCTTCTCCCCCTTTTTGCCTTCATCACACGGGTAGGATTAATCAAGATTAGAAGGAGGAATAGATGGCTTGGCTGCTGAGATAGGAGTGACAGGAAGTACGAAGGAGCTATGTGAGTCATCAGAACTGGATAAATCTGAATAAGAAGGATCAAGTTCAGGAAGATTCACTAGGGGTACTTAAAGATCATCCTCTGGAGGTTGTTGATGTGGTTGATATAGAATCAGAGAAGTAGTTTCTACCTCCTCTGTAGCAGCAGGTAAAGACATAATCACCTCCTCAGTGCATGCAGGTGAGGTAATGGAGTAGGTACTGACTCAGGTTGAATTGGCTGGGCTGGAGTAGCTGAGTCATCAATTGTGATGTGAATGGTTTCATGAGTTTCTGGGTCAGGTACAAAGTAAAGGATGTTTTTGGGAATGATGATAGGTGGGATAGGAAGAGGAATGGAAAAGGGTCCAGGCATAGAGGGTTCAGGCACAGAAGGTCCAACCTCAAAAGGTATGGGGTTAGAAGGAATAGGATTAGTAGGTGATGCTGGTTTAGGAACAAAAGAAGGACCAGGTGTAAGACAGCCAGATGCCATAGCATCAAGTCCAGCAACAATCGATCTCAGAAGCTTACCCTTGGCACGTTGTTCAGCTAGCATCCCCTCGTGCCTCCTATCGATCCTTTCCATAAGTTCACCCATTTTGACATTCATATAGGTTACCAATTCAACATTAGTATTTGAGATGTCAATGTGAAAACCTTTCAGCATATTCTCCATGAATGTCTGTAATGTGGTATTGAGAAATAAAGGAGAAGATGTGGCAGCTAGAGCAGAAGACTGTGTGTCATCCATTCGACTTGTCGCAGTCTTAGTCTTCTTCTTCTTCTTGGGACTTGCTTCTAGAAGAGTCTTTAGAGGGATTTCAATATTCAACTTCCTAATTTGATTTCTCCCCACTGGAGTGATCCTTTCAATTGGTTTCTTACTTTCCAAATACTAAATCTTGTTCTTTTTCAAGATAAGAGATATAAGTTGAGGATAGTAGGTTTTCCTTCAAGCCTATATCTTTGGATCTCAGCAAAGATATATTCTCCTAAGTCCTTTTGCTCTTTGAGAAGTAGTGAGGCAAATTTTCTATAGTCCCTCTCAATGAAATAAGTGTAGTTGTTGGCTTTGTGCACTATGGCTCTTGAATAGATATACTATAGGACTCTGTGAAAATCACTCATATCACTCGGATTGAAATTGAGGGGTCCTACAATCTCACCAGGTCTTAAAATGGAAAATAGCTGGTTTGAATTAAGGTTAGGATAGATATCATCAGGAGGGTTTTCTATTCCTAACCAAGTATTAATTCTGGAAGGTGAGATTAGGATTCTTTATCCTCTAACCTTAGAAGTCATTTCTTCTTCCACAAACTTCCTAATAGGATTATTTATGGGCTCAAGATTGCTGTAAAAATGCCTCACCACTTTGGTGCAAAATGGAAGTTTGACAGACAGCCAGGGCATATAGGAATCAAGAAAAGGACTTAGGTCAAACTTCAATACCTCTTGAAGAACCTTGTAGTCAATGTAGTGCATCTTGCACATACTTCTTCTTGCAAAATGACTCAAGTACTTCTATGATTCCTCAAGTTTATTCACATTGAATCCCTTTGGAGGGAATGTGATTTCCTCTACTTTCTCTTCTGGCTTCTTGGCAGATTTACCCTTTTTTGCTCCTGGTTTCTTTTAGGATTGGCCTTCCTTGATGGCATCTTCAAGCATACCTACTATGACTTTGGCAAGCTTCTCATCAAGCTTGGGCTTTTTAGGAGGTTTAGGAGAGAAGTGGGTGTATCCGATGAATCAGAAGGAGGAGGAGATGGTGCCTTTCTTTCTTTGCCTCTTCCAGTAGATACACTCTTCTTTGATTGAGCTCTTATGGTCACTAGATCCTTAATGACAACCCCTTTAAACTTAGGATTAGCTTGCGGCTTGGTTTTAGCTTTAGGTTTGGGAGAGAGTTTTCTTTTCTTGGTAGGAGGAGAGGAAATTGAATCAGAGGGTTGATATGGTTCAACATCAAGCAACGTAGTTGAGCTTATAGGCCTATCTATTCCATTTGCTTCATCCATTCTGTACTTCTTCAATAGCTCTTTCAACTAGTTTGTTTGAGATATGAAAATTCCATTCTTTCTTTGTTTGATTTGCAAACCGAGAAAGAAATGCAATTCTCCCATCATTGACATCTCAAACTCCCCCTGCATTATATCAGACAATTCCTTACACAAGGTTTCATTAGTAGCACCAAAAACTATATCATCAAAATATATTTGTACAATTAAAATATCATTTTGTTTTCATTTTGTAAAAATTGTTGTATCAACTTTTCCTCGTACAAAACCTTGATCAATAAGAAATTTACTGAGCCTTTCATACCATGCTCTAGGCACTTGTTTTAAACCATATAAAGCTTTTCTTAATTTGAAAACATGGTCAGGCTTGGTTACATCTTCAAAACCTGGAGGTTGATCTACATACACTTCTTCCGTGATATAGCCATTTAGGAATGCACTCTTTACATCCATTTGATAGATTTTGAATCCTTTGATGCATGCAAAGGCTAAGAGTACATGTATAGCTTCCAATCTATCAACTCGAACATACGTTTCCTCATAATCAATTCCTTCTTCCTGATTATAGGCTTTGGCCACCAATCTTGCCTTATTTCCGACAATGACTGCGGATTCATTAAGTTTGTTCTTGAATACCCATTTAGTACTAATGATCAGATGATCTTTACGTCAGGGTACCAAATCTCAAACTTGATTTCTTTCAAATTGGTTTAGTTCTTCTTGCATTGTTATCACCCAATCATTGTCTGATAGGGCTTCATCAATGTTAGAAGGTTCAATCTCATAAATAAAAGTAGAAAAACTAACTTCATTAAAAATTCTATTTCTAGTTTTGACTCCTTCATTCACATCTCCTATGACTTGATCTAGGGGATGACTTCTATTGTATTTCTAGGCTCTAGGTTGTCCTAGTAACTGAACGTCTTCCTTGGTTTGATCAACTTCAGGGATGGAGGATTTAGGATTAGCTTGATCATTTTCTTGATTTAAAATAACTTCCTGCTCATCATCAATAGTTTTGTTAGAGGATTCAAATTCATCAAATACAACATAAATTGATTCTTCAACAACACATGTTCATTTATTGAAAACTCTGTATGCTTTTCTTTGATATAGCTTAGGAAAATTCCTTCATGTGTTTTAGAATCAAATTTTCCTAAGTTATCTTTAGCATTATTATGAATGTAACACTTACAACTGAAGATGTGCAAATGAGCAAGGTTTAGCTTCCTTCCTTTGTATAGCTTACATGGTGTCTTTCCAAGTTTTGTTCTAATGTAGGATCTGTTTGAAATATAGCATGCAGTGCTCATTGCATTAGCCTAGAAAACTTGAGACACCTTCTTTTCATTCAGCATTGCTCTAGCCATTTCAGTGACTACTCTGTTCTTTTGTTCCACAACTTCATTTTGTTGAGGTGTTCTTATAGCAGAGAAATTGTGATCAATGCCATTAGTATCACAATATTCTTTAAAGGCGTGATTTTTGAACTCTCCACCATGATCTGCCTTGATACCTGCAATGGATATACCTTTCTCATTTTGCACTTTCTTGGCAAAAACAATAAATTCTGCAAAGGTTTCATCTTTTGATGATAGAAAAATAGTCCATGCAAATCTAGAGAAATCATCAACAATGACCAATGAATATAAGTTGCCACCAAAGCTTTTAACTCTTACTGGACTAACTAAATCCAAATATAGCAATTGAAGTGGTCAATTTGTTGTAATTTCATTTTTTGATTTGAAAGATGATTTAGTTTGTTTACCTTTTTGAATATATGTATTGTAAGTATGATAAGAGACAAGGTTAAAATGAAGTGGAAGTTAAATTGGGAGGGCAAGTCATCCCACAAGTGACAAGATTTCGGTATTTGGGATCAATTATGCAACAAGATGGTGAAATTGATGGTGATGTCAATCACAGAATTCAAACTGGATGGTGTAAATGGAGAAAAGCTACTGGAGTTATTTGTGATCGAAAAGTACCTAATAAGGTAAAAGGAAAGTTCTACTGCACTGCTATAAGGCCAGCAATGCTTTATGGTAGTGAGTATTGGGCTTTAAAGGGATTACATGAGCATAAAATGGGGGTGGCCGAGATGAGAATGTTGAGATGGATGTGTGGTCATACAAGAAAAGACAAGATTCGTAATAATCATATACGTGAACGAGTTAGAGTGGCCTCTATTGAAGGAAAAATAGTAGAAAGTCGTTTGAGGTGATTTGGACATGTTCAACAAAGGCCATTGAATGCACTGGTAAGGAGGGTGGATCAAGCCATATGGAGTCCTGTAAAACGAGGTCACGGAAGGCCGAAGCGTACGCTTAATGAAGTCATAGAGAGAGACCTTTGAATTAATAATATACCAAAAAATATGGTTTTCGACAGGGCACAATGGCGTCGTGCGATCCATGTAGCCGACCCCACCTAGTGGGATAAAGGCTATGTTGTTGCTGCACCCTTTTGACATGCATCACAAATCAAATTATATTTGAAACTTACTTTAGGTAATCCAAGTACTAAATCCTTTTTGAGGAGTTTGCCTAGTTGATGCATATTGACATGAGCTAACCTCTTATGCCATAAACAACTTTCATCGGCATTACTCAGAAAACAATTTCTTGAATCATGTCTACTGATATCAAGAGTATAGCAGTTACCTTTCCTTTTTGCTCTGAGCTTTGCCTTGATATTCTTCTTATCAAGTTGTAAGTTTTTCTTGTTGACAATTAGACATTCCTCAGAGTCAAATATTACTCAGTTGTCTTTATCTGTACTTTGACTTACACTCAGCAGATTGTGGCATAATCCTTCTACATAATATACGTCTTTAACTTATATGCCTTTATCATTTTTGATTTTACCAATTCCTGCTATCTTTCTGGATTGATTTCCTCTAAATTTTACCTTTCCACCTTCCTTAGGTTGCAATATGGTAAAACTTTCGAAATCACCGATCATATGTCTGGAGTATCCACAGTCTATGTACCATTTGTTGTTTTTGGATGCTTTAAGACATATCTGCAATCAAATATGATTAAGTCTTAGGTGCCCACATCTTTTTGGGTCCTTTTGGGTTAGTACAAATGATTTTCTATACATATGCTACTTCTTCTTATCACTTTCTTTGTTAGAGGAACTGTCACCCCATATAGCAGATACAAAGGCTTTCTTTTTATTGAAGAATTTACCTCTTCTCTTTTCTTTACTCTTTTAATTCAACTCTGGACATTCTGATTTGATATGTCCTGGTTTTCCACATTCATAGCAAGTGATGTGTTCTTTATTGCTTATTCCTCCTTTCTGAAAGTGTTTGAATCCTTGGCCTTTCTTGTAAAACTTTCTGAATCATTTTATTATCATACCCATTTCGTCATCGTTAAACTCTTCATCCTCATCTTGATTTTCTTCCTTTTCTTTTAGTGCTAGGCCTTTTTTCTTGTCACTAATGTCATCTAGTTCTCGTTTAAACTTTAGTTTACTTTCATATTCAGAAAGACTTCCAAATAGAGAAGCAACCGATCACATTGATTCACCTGTTGCTTCCTCAATAGCAGTGACTTTGTCCTCCCAGTCTTTAAAAAGAATATTCAAAATCTTTCGTACTTGGGTATATTGATCATAAACATTCCCAAGTGCTGTAAGTTGATTAACAAGATGAGTATATCTAAGTTCGAATTCAACTATTGACTTATCTGATTTCATTCAAAGTAAATCAAATTTAGTAACCAGAGTATTGATCCGATTTTCTTTTATTCCCGAAGTGCCTTCATGAGATATTTCTAGGGCTTCCCACATTTCCTTAGCCGTTGGAAGTGTGCAGATTCTGAAGTGCTCGTTTTGACTCAAAGTACATTGGATCATCAGAATTGCCTTGCTATTGAGAGTAATGAGTTTCTTGTCATTCTTATCATATTCCGTTGGTGCCATAGGAATTTTCTGGGAATCTATAATTTTAACGGGTTGATAGTTTCCACTTTTAATCATGTCCTATAGCCCGTATTCTGTAGCCATTACAAATACTTTGAACTTTGCTTTCCAGAAAGAGAAGTATTCGCCATTGAAACCTGGAGGCCTGGTAATAAAAGCTCCATCGGGAAGAATTCCTTCACCCATGCTTGCCATTGGATCCTTCTTAGGTTGTTATACCTTAACAAGAAGACCTATGCTCTGATACCAAATGTTAGCACAAGCTTTTCACCCAAGAGGAGGGTGAATTAGGTGATACCAGAAATTTTGTTGCGTATATAAAAATTGACAGAATATATAAAGCAGATAAGAGCTAGGAGAAATATCACCGAAGTGTACACGGAGAGTTATACTAGTTCGGCCATAACCACTTTGACCTACGTCCAGTCCTCAGAGCGTCTCTAAGAGTTTCACTATATCTTCCAAGATCAAGTGGGTTCTTGGCACCTCAGTACAGCAAGTTCCTTCACCTGGACACTCACTCCCTTTACACATTATAATCAAATACCCAACTCAAGATTCCACAATCTTAAGTTGTCCTAATGACAAATATTGAGTTTATAATGAAAATCTCTCTCATAGAGTAAATGAATAATCACTGAAGTACAGATGATGAATATAAGAAAAACATAGCACTAACTGGGTTGATCGATGTATGTTTGTGTGTTCTTGATCTAGTGTTTTCTACTCTGTTTGATTGTTCCCATATTTATAGATGACCTGTGATAGCCATTGGAACAATTTCAACTTCTTCGTTGGAACAATTTCAACTTATCCATTTGCGGTAGGTAGCGGTAGATGAGTGTTCAGACATTATCTTTGACTTTCCACTTATAGCATGATCTCTTCATTGTATCTCTTCAAATATACTTCGAATACTAATACAATGAAAGGTTAATCATATAGAAATCAAATTAATAAATATTGGATTAAAATCATGTTTTCTGCACTTCATTACTTGAGTGGCTACTCGAGTGATCATGCTTTTTACTCGAGTAGTCCCTCAAGTAATCTAATTAAAAATATAGCAGAGAGTAAATCAACATTTACATAACATATTACTCGGGTAAGACATGGAGTAAGCTACTTTTGAAACCTTGGAAATACCTGGTTACTTGAGTGCTCCCTCGAGTAAGCATTCATTTTCTTCATAGGTTACTCGAGTGATCCCTCGAGTAAATTTCAAATAAGTTTGTAGATTACTCGAGTGGTCCCTAGAGTAATAAGAGCCAAATCTTGGCCAAGAGTACCTATTCTTTGCTTACCTGATTACTCGAGTGCTCCCTCGAGTAATGGCTTGTCTTATATGGTTACTTAAGTGGTCCCTCGAGTAACAAGGATCATTTCTTGGCTAAGAGCTACTGGATGATTTCTGTTCTGGTTACTCGAGTAATATCTCATATAACTTTGCAGATTACTCGAGTGGCCCCTTGAGAAACTTCATCCAAAATTTGGCAGCATGGTTATCAAATCAAGAAACGAATCGTGAATCAAAAAGCCTATATTTAGAACCGTGAATCGAAACGTATCGTGAATCGTAAGATTTATGAGAAACTATTTAAGATGATATAAATGTAATTTTTACATAAGAAAATATCAGATCCCATAAATTATGGAATCATAATCACTTAGTTTGAATAAAATTTGGTTGAAATCTATCAAATATCATAATAAATGCTAGATTTAGATATTTTATATGTAATAATTTAAATATTTAATCTTTTTTTCAAACCTTCAAATATTAAAAAAAACATTAATTGAATAAAAACCCTAAAAGAATTAATTGGATGGTAGGTAATATATAATATTTGAAAAAAAAATAACTGGGAATATAAAGAAAAGGAAAGAAGCTGAAAAAATTAGAAAAGGGATCCTTAAAAGTGTAATATTTTGATTGAATAGCAGGCAATATTAGAATATCTGGAAAAAAGATAACAGGGAAGAGCTAAAAAAAGCCGAGATAATTGAGGAAAGAAAAGGAAAGAAGTTGGGTAAAAATTAGGGATTAGAAAAGTGTGCTTTTGAAACTGGGTCGCGCCCAAATCGTCTTCTTCCCCATCGCACCACAATCGCATGATTCCCTGAGGAATCACGATTCAGGCAATTCCAATGAGAATCACTCAATACAGGCACAATTCAAAGCCAAAATGAAACCAAGCAACGAGTCACATCATTCACAGACACTTTTGGCTCGATTCGTGCGATACGAATCGCGTATCGTATGATACTAATAACGCTATTTGATAGTGCTTCTCTGGAAGATTTTCTCCAGTATTATTGGAGTGCTCCCTAGGCAAACAAGGTTTATTACTCGAGTGCTCACTCGAGTAACCCCTTTCAAAATCTGCCAATGCTGTTTTTCATGTGCTTTGTCTATCAGTTCTTCTTCATTACTCCTGTGCTTACTTCAAGTAAAGCTTTTGTCTGCCATTTAGTTACTATGTTCAAATTATTTTGTTTGTTATCAAATCCTCTTACATCATTAGTCCAATCTTTGTAATCAGCAAAACATATGGGATCTAACATTTGTTTCTTCTCCTATGCTATTTGTAGTAAAGTCATTAAGACAAAAAGATTAGATGAACTAAAAAATGAAGGATATATGATCTTATGCCAGCTTGAGAAGCTCTTTCTTCCTGCTTTTTTTGACATCATGGTACATCTAATTGTTCATCTAGTGAGGGAGATAAAATTGTATGGCACTATCTATTTACGATGGATGTAGCCAATTGAAAGAACTATAAAAATCCTAAAAGCATCTATTGTTCAGAAATATGTTTGTGAAGAAGCCATGAAGTTTTGTCAAGATTACTTGTCAAATGTAAGACATATTGGGCTTCCTAAATGTCATGATGAAGAAGGGGGTAGACGCGGGGCTTTAGTAAAGAATGTGGATCCTGATGAATTGCAACAAGCCCACTTGTACATCTTGAATAATGTTGATGAAGTTCAAGATTACATTAATGCTCATAAAGCAATTGTCCATAAAGGAAATAGTAGAATGACTGAATAAAGGTTAATTAGGGAGCATAACAAAACTTTTGCACATTGGTTCAAACAAAAGGTTAATGAAGAAGAATGTGTCTTTGATACAATTAAATGGTTAGTATGTGGTCCTGAGGTTGATGTCATAAGTTGGATTTCATTTGTGATCAATGGTTATACATTTTATACAAAGTCTGTAGATGATAGGAGCACCGTCTAGAACAGTAGTGTTGTAACCCCCTCACCGTAACTACATCTGAATTACAAAATTTAAGTGAAATAGGGACCAATAAGATGAAATAACAATTCATAGTCCCACATCCAAGAGATGGGGTATTTTGAAATCAGTTCCGAAACATACTTATTGCTGGTCTCACATTCACAGGCGGATATAATTACTTGAGAAATCAAATCACATAAGAACTATCAGAGTGCGGAAACTAAATCCCGGCTAAACCCCGGGTTACTTCATATATATAATGTGCTTATAAGATTTCCCAACTATGGGGATTACATAACCAAAATAATCATTTACATTCTTATGTACACTTGTCAATCCCAAATCCAAGACTAAGATAACCAACTACCACTTAGATCTCGGAGTAAGCCTAACTACTCCTGGTTGTCCGCTTCCCTTTCGAGCCATACGCCCTATCTGAAAAGGTTAGTCATATGGAAGGGGTGAGATTCTAAAGAATCCCAATACTAACAACAATTTCATACCACATGCAATCACAGAATATGCACACCAATCATCTCATACAGCAACACAAGTCACTCCACCCTCATCCCCTTTTACCGTCGGGAAGGCATACGACCTTTACCCGAACCGTTGTTAGCGACTCAGGGACTATTGGCATAGCAGTGCATACAAATAGCCACACGGCTCAAATATAGCCTTTCGGCTTTCACAAATGGCCCGTCGGCCTTCACAAATAGCCTTTCGGCTCACAATTAGCCTTTCGGCCCACATATACACATATATCACACCCTAACCTCATCCCCTTTTACCGTCGGGAAGGCATACGACCTTCACCCGAACCGTTATTAGCGACTCAGGGACTATTGGCAAAGCGGTGCTTCCATAGTTTTCACAAACTTGCAGCATACGATATCCATTTCAAAACAATGACATAATATACATACAATGTATCACACAAGGTATAAAGAAAGAGTCACTACGTGTATCCTTCCTGACTGGCTCTGGCACCTTAGCCTCACGAGGACGACAGATGTCAAATCCTATATCATTAGGGACAACCAATCAATCTCTTATCCATATGTATATTTCAATAATACTCTAAGTTGGTTATCATTTAGGACTCTTTAAGTGACTATTAGAGGCCTAAACATATGCCTAAAGGTTTGGAAGACACTACCCAAAAGACCCCTTACACGAAGGCAAAACACTCATTTTTGGTCATCTCACTCGAGCACAGATGCTCACACTCGAGCACAAGTACGGACATCACTCGAGCACAAGAGAGAGTGAGACTGCGAGTGAGCACCCGAGAGCACAAGGACACTTTCAGGAACTGGCTCACTCGAGCACGCTGATCCTCACTCGAGCACAAGGCCAAATGCCTCACTCGAGCACCTGCGAGTGAAGTCCAGGAAGTGAGGACCCGAGAGCACACAACGCTCTCCAAGAACTGGATCACTCGAGCACAACCATTTGCACTCGAGCACGCACCTCACACCCGCGAGTGAGAAGGCACACTCGAGCACCTTACTCGCGAGTGAGAACCCAAAAGCACAACTCCCACTTGAAGCACAATCTCACTCGAGCATGACCCCCAGTGCTCGGGTGAGAAGGCTATGCTCGCGAGTGTCAGAGCACACTCGTGACATCCACCAGCAAGTGAAGACCCGAAAGCAACCTTTCGCTCTGGACTTACACCATCACTCGAGCAGGCCCAAGCTCACTCGAGCATGTTCTTACCTCACTCGAGCATTACTCATAAGAACCCAGGAGAACTCGAAGCACAAAGGGAAAAAACTCACGCATAACTCGAGCACGTTCTTCCTCTGCTCGAGTGATGTGCATCAGAGACCCAAAACGCAGCCCAAAAACCAGAAACACCAGATGGTCAAATCCTCACCCAAAGGTTCCCAAACTCTTCCCAATGCTCACCTTTCAAGCACTAACTAGGGAACACAATGGGAACTCCAAAAACACCCCAAAATCCACCTTGACCACAATCATTCACTAAGGTCTCTATGATACACATTCTCCAAATTTCCCTTAACACATTTCCATCATTCCAGATTATTTCCAATAATCAAATAACTCAACATTAACTCATTTCTAACATCAATCACAATGAAACTCCTAAAATCCACATTTGGTGCAAATTATGGCAAATTTCCAGATTTTACTCTAATTAACCAAACATCACAAACAATATACCAAAATGCTCTAATTGCCTACCTCTTCTCTTTGCCCAAACCAGAATCTTGATTATCAAACTTCCAATTTCGAGCAAATCACCAAGCACCACTTCTCAAGATTCTACAACCACCACAATGTAGCTCTCATACCACCACAATGTAGCTCTCATTGAGATGAACAATGTTAGAGAAGAGGTTTTGAGCAAAGGAGGATCATAACTTACCAAGATTCAAGCTTTTCTTCTTCCTCTTCTTGCCTCAATGTCGCCGGAAATGGAGGAGAAAGAGAGAGAAGATGAGAGATGGTAGGATGATGATGGTGTACACACTTCCTCCTCTAGTCACACACACAACCAAAAATGAGAGAGAAGAGAGAGGAAAAAGTAGTATTTTGTCTTTTAATGCCATATCCAATGGCTCACACAATGCCACATGTCATCATCCACTCACTCCCTCAAGGAGCTCACATAGACATAAAGCGTAGGATTCCGACCCACGGTCAAGGAATCACAACCCTTGATCTTAAATACTACATGTATTTATTCCAAAATTCATATTACATAGATCATAATAGTGCTTAATCAAGATAATTACAATCATTATCAGAATCATTAGCCCTAATCACAAATCAGGATATTACAAGTGTTATGTTAGTGGCTGAATCCATACACTTCTCTAGTTCGAAAGATAAGAACCCTAGATTGGTAGCCATACCTTATTATATTGAAGAGATTTTGATGGTTGATTATTTTAAAATTAAATTTCCCATTTCAAATGCAAGTGGGTTGATGTCAACCATGGTGTGATGATTAATCAGTTAGGATTTACTTTGTTGCTCTGAATAGTAGAAGTTTTGGAGATGAACCTTTTATTATGGCATATTAGGCACAACAAGTGTTTTATATTACCGATCAGGCAAATAAAATGTGATCTGTAGCTCTCCAAGGAAAAAGGATCATTGACATTAATCAGGAAAGTCATTCAATGTAAATCTTGAGACTCCTTTTTTTAGGGGTATACCATAATTGAATAAAGATGAAGCAGATAATGAACATGACACAAGAAGCGATCATCATGAAGGGATATGGGAGGATATCTCCTTATAAAACTACTTTGAAGGTTAGCTAGCTAAAGTAATTTTCATGAATTATATTTGAATTATGTATATTATATTGGTTTTTAATACATAAAACTACTGTTTTTGTTGACATCACAGGAAAATGAAGGATATGAGTGTTAGTGCAAGCGTTTCACCTAAGAGGGGGGTGAATTGGGTGATACCAGAAATTTTGTCGCATATAAGGAAATTGACGGAATATTAAAAACAGTTAAGAGCAAGGAGAAATATCACCGTAATGTACACCGGGAGTTATACTGGTTTGGCCACAACCACTTTGACCTACGTCCAGTCCTCAGAGCGTCTCTGAGAGTTTCACTATATTCTCCAAGATTCAGTGGGTTCTTGGCACCTCAATACACAACAAGTTCCTACACCTGGACACTTGCTCCCCCTTACACATTGCAATCAAATCCCCAACTCAAGGTTCCACTACCTTAAGTTGTCTCAATAACAAATATTGAGTTTGTAATGAAACACTCTCTCACAGAGCTAATATATATTCACTGAAGTACAAATGAATGAGTGTATGAAAACAAAGCACTAAGTGTGTAATATCCCAAAAAGTGATTAAGGGCTAATGACTTCAAAAGTAGATGTAATTATTGTTGAATAAACACTTTTAGAGAATGTGTGAGGAGAATTTGGATATTTTAATGATTCCAATGGCTTCCTTGTGAAAATTCGTGTGGGGAGAGTGTTTATTGTGAAATTGGAACCATTGGGAACAATTGTGCAAAAGTTAAAAACTCTGTCCATTGAAACTCTGTACAGGGCAGCCGATTTTTATAGACGTTTTTACTAGGCAAATGATGTCAGAAAATTATGAAACTTTCCAGTATTAAAGTTCACATCCCAAACTTCAAAATGGATATATAATTTGTGCCATTTCGTTTTGTGAGCTAGGAGATATGATTGTCCAAAGTTTGGGATGGAAACTGAACTCTGTTTTGGGGCAGTGATGAGTTTTATATGATTCTGGAATTTTGTGGTGATTTTCAGTAATGGCCAATATTTTCCTATGAAGAGGACTTAAATATCTTTCATTTGGCTTTGGAATCACCTCATTTCGATTTTTCTAGAATTAGTTATGATTTTTCAAAGTTGGGCAGAAAATCTGCCAGAAAATCCGAAAATGTGAAATTAGAAATTATGACATCATCACGTGGTAAGGTGACATCAGCATGATATTATAAATCACTTTTCCGTTCCCTCTTCAGCCATTTCCGACGTCTTGAGCTTCAAAGAGAAAAGGAAAGTGATTTGAGATATCTAGTGAGAGAAGGAGCAAGAACTTCAAGGTAAGTTTGATTTCTTCGGTGTTTTAGCTCTTGACTTGTATAATCCTTCTCCTAAGCTTCTCTTTTACATGATTCAAGGTGTTTGAAGCTAGAATTTAAGTGTTGAGAAGGCTAGGGTTTTGGTTATCAAAGGGAAAAGCCAGAGGGAGCTTGAGGTAACTTCCAAACTTTCGTATATTGCTTATTCTGGTTGCTGTGGGCAATTTAATCGGTGAAATTTCGCCGGATTGCCATTGGTTTTAAAGTTCGGAAATGATATGGCCTAGGGGTTATGCTGCCCAAATTAGGTCTTAATGTTAGTTTTAACCTAATGTAATGGTTAATAAAGTGGTTAGGAGTAGAAAGGAACGCGTTTACGGAGCCGAAATCTTAAAACCCCGATTTTCTCCTGAGAGCTCATAAATTTTGGCTAGCTCTAGAAATGGGTCTTAGAGTTGGATTTTCAATGATTTGATGGTTCCATTGAGTTCAGGAGGAAAAATTAGGTGGGGTTACAGTTGGCCACTTTTTCGGAAAAGGCCGAAAAAGCATAATTACGAAAATGCCCTTGAAACCTTTAAATAGTGGCTGCCGTGGGCAATTTCATCCTTTGGCAATGAATTTGATAATTTCGAGTCCGAAAATGGATTCCTTGGGAGGAAATATGTTAGGATAGCCCAGATTAGAATTTCGGGAAAAGTGCAACCGGACCGGGTACGGCGGGCCCGGGCCGGGTCCCCGGGGGTATTTTTGTAAATTTTCTATATAGACTCGTATAACCCCAAGTAACACTATGGAAGTGTCTAAATGGTGCATTTGGAATTGTAGGATTCGATATTTGCCGCCCTCGGGAGCCAACTGCGCTGAAGGACGTCATGAAAGGACAAGGTGTGACTCTCTCTCTCTCTCTTATACTTTGTGTAATGCACTGTATGTGTGTTGTATCACTGTTTTATGATGATTTCTGATGCTGCTGCGGTTACAGCTGGTGATAGCAGTCGTTTACAGCGCAAGCTGTCGTTTACAGCGTAAGCTGTCGTTATTGTGATTACAGCGTAAGCTGTCGTGATGTTGATTACTGATTACAGCGTAAGCTGTCGTGATGTTGATTACAGCAAGAGCTGTCGTATTGTGTATACAGCCGTGAGTGCTGTCGTTTGTGGTGAAAAGTATATGTGAATTGCTGCTGCTGTTGCTGTTTGTGATTTATGTACATGCTTTGTGTTTATGCATTGTGTGAGTGGTTTGTTACTGCTGAGATTCTCTCGAATCTCATTCTTTCCTATGACTAACATTTCAGACAGGGCGTGTGGCTCAAAGGAGAAGCGGCCAACCCAGAGCAATTAGGACCCTTGGGGGTATATAGTTAAATTGGAAACGTTGGTTATTTATTTTAAACTCGGGATTACTGTATATTTTGAATCAGGAACACTACATTCAATTTTGGTTGTGTAATCCCCTAGTGTATACTTATAAACCTTCAGGTTTTTATGTATAGAAACCGGGAGTTGCCGGGGATGCGGTTATACACTCTGATATGATTGAATGTATATTAACTGCACAGGTAATTATATTCGAATATTGAAATTGAGACCAGGATGGGAAAAAGAGTTTTGAAAGTTTTGTGAAAATTTTACTGTGAGACAGAAAGTTTAAAATGAGTTTAAAGCATCCAATGGTCTCTAATCCGATTTAAATATGTGTTATCAAATTATAATTACGTGTTTAAAGTCAGGGGGTTACAAAGTCTATTGATCGATGTGTGATCTCAGTTTGTATCTCATTGTTTTATTCTCTTTGAATGCTCTATATATATAGATGAGTTGTAGTGTCTGTTGGAAGCAATTTCAAACTTGTGCGTTAGAGTCGCGCAGCAACGGTTGACTATTCTTCGTAGTTGAAAACTATCCGTTGGCGGTAGGTAGCATTAGGTGATCGTTTGGACTTTTATTTGAATTCTCAAATCTGTTATACTCTTTTCATTGTTTCTCTGCAAATGTACTTAGAATACTAATACAATGAAGAGTTAATCATATAGATAACAAATCAAGAGACATTAGATGAAAATATAATTTCTGAACTGCCTTACTCGAGTGGCTACTCGAGTGATCAATTCCTTCTTCCTGATTATAGCCTTTAGCCACTAATCTTGCCTTGTTTCTGACAATAATTGCAGATTCATCAAGTTTGTTCTTGAATACCCATTTAGTGCCAATGATCGGATGATCCTTAGGTCGGGGTACCAAATCCCAAACTTGATTTCTTTCAAATTGATTTAGTTCTTCTTGCATTTCTATAACCCAATCATTGTCTGATAGGGCTTCGTCAATGTTAGAAGGTTCAATCTCAGAAATGAATGTAGAAAAACTTATTTCATTGAAAATTCTATTTCTAGTTTTGACTCCTTCATTCACATCTCCTATGACTTGATCTAGGGGATGACTCCTATTGTATTTCCAGGCTTTAGGTTGACCTAGTGACTGTTCTTCATCCTTGGTTTGATCAACTTCTGGAATAAGAGATTTAGAAATAGATTGACCATTTTCTTGATTTAAAACAACTCCTGCTCATCATCAATGGTTTTGTCAGAGGATTCAAATTCATCAAATACAACGTGAACTGATTCTTCAACAACACATGTTCGTTTATTGAAAATTCTATATGCTTTACTTCGGTTAGAATATCCTAGGAAAATTCCTTTATCTGTTCTTGAATCAAATTTTTCTAAGTTATCTTTACCATTGTTATGAATGAAACATTTACAACCGAAGATGTGTAAATGAGCAAGATTTGGCTTCCTTCCATTGTATAGCTCGTATGGTGTCTTTCCAAGTTTTGTTCTAATGTAGGCTCTGTTTGAAACATAGCACGCTGTGCTCATTGCATCGGCCCAGAAAACTTGAGACACGTTCTTTCATTTAGCATTCCTCTAGCCATTTCAGTGAGCACTCGATTCTTTCGTTCCACGACTCCATTTTGTTGTGGTGTCCTTGGAGCAGAGAAATTATGATCAATGCCATTAGTATCACAATATTCTTCAAAGGTTTGATTCTCAAATTCTCCACCATGATCTGTCCTGATACCTGCAATGGATATACCTTTTTCATTTTGCACTTTCTTGGCAAAAACAATGAATTCTGCAAAGGTTTCATCCTTTGATGATAGAAAAATAGTCCATGTAAATCTAGAGAAATCATCAACAATGACCAATGAATATAAATTGCCACCAAAGCTTTTAATTCTCGCTAGACCAACTAAATTGATATGTATCAGTTGAAGTGGTTGATTTGTTGTAATCTCATTTTTCGATTTGAAAGATGATTTAGTTTGTTTACCCTTTTGACATGCGTCACAAATCAAATCATTTTTAAAACTTACTTTAGGTAAACCAAGAACTAAATCCTTTTTTACTAGTTTGCCTAGTTGGTGCATGTTGACATGAGCTAGTCTCTTATGCCATAACCAACTTTCATCGGCATTACTCAGAAAACAATTTTCAGAATTATTTCAATTTATATCAAGTGTATAGCAATTACCTTCCCTTTTTGCTCTGAGCTTTGCCTTGATATTTTTCTTATCAAGTTGTAAGTCTTTCTTGTTGACGATCAGACATTCCTCTGAATCAAATATTATCCAATTGTCTTTATCTACACTTTGACTTACGCTTAGCAAGTTATGACACAAGCCTTCAGCGTAATATACATCTTTGACTTGTATTCCTTTGTCGTTTTTGATTTCACCAATTCCTGCTATCTTTCCGGATTGATTTCCTCCAAATTTTACCTTTCCACCTTCCTTAGGTTGCAATGTGGTAAAACTTTCAAAATCTCCAGTCATATGTCTAGAGCATCCACTGTCTATGTACCACTTGTTGTTTTTGGATGCTTTGAGACATATCTACAATTAAATGCGATTAAATCTTAGGTACCCACTTCTTTTTGGGTCCTTTTGGGTTAGTACAAGAAATTTTCGAAACATATGATCCTTTAGGTACCCATTTGTAGGTTCCTATCGATCCTTTCTTCTTATGAATGCATGATGAAGTATAATGACCTTTTCTATTACAATAATTACAATGAGCAAAAGGATTAATGTATGCACAGAATGCTGGAAATAATTTAAATATGATTTACCTCTTGCTTTCTTTCTTCCTTTCCTTTTGTCTGATTTTGGATCATATCCAATTCCAGATCAATCATTTACAAATCGTTGAGATTTTAGAATCACATTTAGCATTTCACTTCCTTTAGTGAATTTTTCAAGAGATTTAGTAAGATCAGTGTTTTTCTTTTTCAAAGAAGTGCAATTTTCACAATCTTTCTCAAAATTCTCTTTAATCTCTGCTTCAAGAATTTTTTTTCTTTTTGAAAACAACTAGTTCTTTAACTACATTGATGAATTCAGAATGTAAAGCATTATATTCAGAAAGTAATTCATCATAGGTGGGATCAGAATCAGTTACCTCTTTTTCTGTTTCCTCTTGAGCAACTAGACATATATTGGCTACTTCCTCTTCATCGCTTTCTTCGTCAGAAGAACTATCTTCCTATATGGCATATACAAAAGCTTTCTTCTTGTTATAGAATTTGTCTTTTCTCTTTTCTTTGTTCTTCTGAATCAGCTCTTAACATTCAGATTTGAAATGTCCTGGCTTACCACATTCATAGCAGATGATATGTTCTGTATTGCTTGTTCCTCCTTTCTAAAAGTTTTTGAATCATTGGCCTTCCTTGTAGAACTTTCTGAATCATTTCATGATTAGGCCCATTTCATCAACATCAAGCTCTTCATCTTCATCTTGTTCTTCTTCTTTAACTTTCAGTTCTAGACCTTTTTTCTTCCTGTCACCAATATCATCTAGTTCTCGTTTGAACTTTAATTTGCTTTCATATTTAGAAAGACTTCCAAATAGAGAAGCAACTGATCGCATTGATTCACCTTTTCCTTCCTCAATTGCAGTGACCTTTGCCTCCCAGTCTTTATAAAGAATATTTAAAATCTTTCGTACTTAGGTATGTTGATCATAGACTTTTCCAAGTGCTGCAAGTTGATTAACAAGGTAAGTATATCTAAGTTCAAGTTCAGTTATCGACTCACCTGACTTCATTTGAAGTAAATCAAACTCCGTAACCAGAGTATTGATCCAGTTTTCTTTTATTCCAGAAGTTCTTTCATGAGCTATTTCCAGAGCTTCCTACATTTCTTTAGCTGTTTGGAGTGTGCAGATTCTGAAGTACTCATTTTGACTTAAGGCACTTTGAATCATTAAAATTGCTTTACTGTTGAGTGTGATGAGTTTCTTGTCATTCTCATCATATTATGCTGGAGTCTTGGGAACTCCTTGTGAATCTACAATCTTTTAGGTTTGTAGTTTCCACTCTCAAACACATCTCACAGCCCATATTTAGTAGCCATTACGAAGACTCTAAACTTTGCCTTCTAGAATGAGAAATGTTAGCCATTGAAACCCGGAGGTCTCGTGATAGAAGCTCCATCGGGAAGAATGCCTTCACCCATACTTGCCATTGGATCCTTCTTTGGCTGTTAAACCTTAACAAGAAGACCTACGCTCTGATACCAAATGTTAGTGCAAGCGTTTCACCCAAGAGGGGGGTGAATTGGGTGTTACCAGAAATTTGGTCGCGTATAAGGAAATTGACGGAATATTAAAAACAGTTAAGAGCAAGGAGAAATATCACCGTAGTATACACCGGGAGTTATACTGGTTCAGCCACATCCACTTTGACCTACGTCCAGTCCTCAGAGCGTCTCTGAGAGTTTCACTATATTCTCCAAGATTCAGTGGGTTCTTGGTACCTCAGTACACAACAAGTTCCTACACCTCGACACTCGCTCCCCTTTACACGTTGCAATCAAATCCCCAACTCAAGGTTCCACTACCTTAAGTTGTCTTAATAACAAATATTGAGTTTGTAATGAAACACTCACTCACAGAGCTAATATATATTCACTGAAGTATAAATGAATGAGTATATGAAAACAAAGCACTAAGTGTAATGATCGATGTGTGATCTCAGTTTGTATCTCATTGTTTTCTTCTCTTTGAATGCTCCATATATATAGATGAGTTGTAGTGTCTGTTGGAAGCAATTTCAAACTTGTCCGTTAGAGTCGCGCAGCAACAATTGACTATTCTTCGTACTTGAAAACTATCCGTTGGCGGTAGGTAGCATTAGGTGAATGTTCGGACTTTTATTTGAATTCTCAAATCTGTTATACTCTTTTCACTGTTTCTCTACAAATGTACTTAGAATACTAATACAATGAAGAGTTAATCCTATAGATAACAAATCAAGAGACATTAGATGAAAATATAATTTCTGAACTGCCTTACTCGAGCGGTCCCTCAAGTAAACATGTTAAAAATATGGCACTGAGCAAATCAACATTTTGCATCAGGAATTACTCGAGTAAGACATGGAGTGATATATTACAAACCTTGAAAATACCTGATTACTCGAGTGGCCATGTCTTTACCTTTATGGTTACTCGGGTGATCACTGTGGTAAACTGCTTACTCGAGTGGGCTGCATATTTCGTCACACCTTACTGAAGTGATCCCTCGAGTGGCTTTCAAATAAACTAGCAGATTATTGGATTACTCCCTCGAGTAATGACATCAAATTCATGGCCGAGAGTTTACTATCTGGTTACCCGAGTAGCTACTCGAGTGGCACTTCATATAACTCTGTAGATTACTCAGGTTGTCCCTCGAGTAATGCTATTTTCTCATTGCTTACTCGAGTGATGGACTATATTTCTTGGCCGTGAGTCACTGGAAGTTTTTGGACCTGGTTACTCGAGTGGCTACTCGAGTGATTCCTGTGAAAATCTGGTTACTCGAGTAATGGTCTATATAACTTTGCAGATTACCCGAGTGGTCCCTTGAGTAATGTCGTTCAAAATTTGGCAGTGCCTCACTGGATGAAATTTTGCTTGCTTACTCGAGTAAAGGCTGTTAGATCAAGCGTTTCACCCAAGAGGGGGGGGGGTGAATTGGGTGATACTGAAATTTCTTTCGAAAATATAAAACTTTGACAAAAGAATTAAAACAGTAATGAGTAAGGAGAAATATCACCGAAGTGTACACCGGGAGTTATACTGGTTCGGTCACAACCACTTTGACCTACGTCCAGTCCTCAGAGCTTCTCTGAGAGTTTCACTATAGCTTCCAAGATTCAGTGGGTTCTTGGCACCTCAGTACAAGCAAGTTCCTTACACCTGGACACTCGCTCCCCCTTACAGGTTGTAATCCAATCCCAACTCAAGGTTCCACAACCTTAAGTTATCTCAATAACAAATATTGAGTTTGAATGAAATAACTCTCTTACAGAGTAAATAATAATCACTGAAGCATAGAAATACAATTTCAACGTGAAAACAGAGCAATGAACTTAATGATACGTTCGTATGTGAGTTCTTGTGTGCTTCTCTGTTCAGATGTTCCCATATATATAGTTACATTGGTAATGATTGCTGGAACATATTTCTTCATGTCCGTTGGAGCGTGCGCAGCCATTATTGACTTTTCTAGTTTTTGAAAAAACATACGTTACGGTAGGTGACGGTCGGTGACATTTGAGCATCGCTTTTGACTTTCCTTATTTGGTAAGATCTCTTCACTGTTTACCTGTTGAAATGCTAAGTACACTAATATAATGAAAGGTTAATCGAACAGGAAACAGAATAATGACCGTTGGAATGATTTCAAACTTTCTGGATTAGCTTACTCGAGTAGCTCCTTGAGTAACCCTTGAAGTTTACTCGAGTAGCTCCTCGAGTAACATCGTGAAATCATTGTTCAACTTCAAGTCAATGAATAAATATAAGATTACTCGGGTAGTGCATGGAGTAAACTAAATTTCATACCCTTGGGAATAGTTATTTACTCGGGTAGCTATTCCAGTAATGCTTTTGAAACTTCATAGCTTATTGGGGTAACACCTCGAGTAATCCACTTAAAATCCTTTGATTACTCGATGCTCTACTCCAATAATGTTGGCAGGATTTCAAGGCCGAGAGTAATTACCTTGTTACTTGAGTAGGGACTCAAGTAATGCATTCATTTTTGCATAGGTTACTCGGGTAGCTCTTCGAGTAACTAAGACTTTTGAGCATGAATTACTCTGGTAATGACTTGAAGTTTCCTTTGAAAATATTTGCGCTTACTGGGGTCCTTACTCAAGGAATCCTCTTAAAATTAACCAATGAAAAACTTGTATACTAGAGTAAGTACTCGAGGAAGATTAATTTGAGAGAGATCAAGTTATTCGGGTATCAACCTCAAGTTTTCAATTACCTTAGTGCGTTACTCGAGTAGCTCCTCGAGTAACATTGGCAGTGGTACAAAGTGCCGAGAGTTACACATTTTGGGAAACACAGTTACTCGAGTAGCTCCTCGAGTATCATGGGGAAAACTTGAAGGCAACTGGAAGTTTTCATAGGGTTACTCGAGTAGCTCCTAGAGTAACATTGGCAGTGGTACAAAGTGCCGAGAGGTCCATATTTTCACAAACACTGGTACTCGAGTAGCTCCTCGAGTATCATTGGAAAACTTTAAGGCAACTGGAAGTTTTCACATGGTTACTCGAGTACCTCCTTGAGTAACATTAGCAGGCCGAGAGCAACCTCAAAATTTTACCTGGTTACTCGAGTAGCGCCTCGAGTAATGGTGTCAGGTTACTGGAAGTTCTCCTTGTTTACTTCAAGTTTTGTCTCATTACTCGAGTAGCGCCTCGAGTAATGCCTTAGAAACTGTACTTCTGATCAAGTTCCTCAGCATTTTCTCTTGACCAATCTTCACTACTTCCATCCTTACCTCAAGTAAGACTTGTTCCTGTCATTACTTAGTTCAAGCTTGATTATTAATCATTTCCTTTTCAAACCATTCTTTTGTTATCATCAAAACATGAGATCTAACATTCTCCCCCTTTTTGATGATGACAAAACTTGGTGATTTTGAACATGGTTTTTCAAATTGGATTCTTAATTGAATATGTCTTATTAAGTTTAAATGCACCTTGTATACACAGCAATTTCATTAGTCCTAACATGTATCATAATTCAAAAACGTAATAGAACTTAAAATGAAAACATATAACTTAAACACACTTGCATTAAACTTAAAATTTCAAATTACAAGATAAAGTTCAAACTGAAATCAAAAGGCTCCCTAAAGTCCCATGTACACCCAAATACCCAAAATGAACTAGGACACATCCACAAAATCACCCTCAAGCTCTTCTCCCCCTTTTTGGCTTCATCATTCAAGTTGAGGGTTAGAAGGCTTCACCATAGAAATAGGTTTTACTGGAAGAACCAAACCACCACTATCTAAACTAGATGAATCAAAGGAGCTGGATGACTCTGGTTCAGGAAGATTGACTGGTGGGATATAAATGTCATCTCTAGGTTGGAGAGGAGAAGGCTGGAAGACAACCATAGTGGTCTCAGCTTCTGGAGGTGTGTCTAATACTGGAGTGAGATGCTTAGAGGAGGAAGAGGGAGATATTTCCTCTGTTTGGGTAGGAGAGGGAATAGGTTTAGGGGCAATGTTTGGCTGTGGCTTGGGAGGTGAATCATCGATGATAATATGTGTAGTCTCATGGGTTTCAGGATCATCCACTGTGAATAAGATATCTTTCCCTTGGGGCTCAAGTGGATCAGAAACCAGAGGGGTAGATGGTTCAGCCTCAGGAATAGGAATGTCTGAAGGAGGGTCTACTGGAGGTTGTGGTGGTGCAGATGAAGAGGGACCGGCAGAAGGTCCAGGACCCAATGAATCCATTCGTGCTAGGATCAATCTCAGGGTCTCTCCCTGAGCACGTTGCTCTGCTAGCAACTCCTCATGTCTCCTATCCATTCTCTCAACCAACTCCTCATGCCTTTTGTCAATTTTCTCAACCAGTTCTCCCATCTTGAAATTGGTATTGGTAATTAGCTCAGCATTTGTGTTGGCTATGTCCACATGGAAGCCTCTGAGTATGTTCTCCATGAAGTGCTGGAGAGTGGCATTCAGGAAGGATGGTGAAGATGTGGTAGTAGGTGGAGCCGATGACTGAGTGTCATCCATCCTACTGGTCTCTGCCTCAGGGGCCTTCCGCTTCTTCTTGGACCCAGACTCCAGTGGGCCTTTGAGAGGGATGTCGATGTTTAGTTTTCCAATCTGGTTCCTCCCCACTGGGGTCATCCTCTCAATTGGCTCCTTACTGTCCAAGTACCATATTTTGTTCTCTTTCAGGATAAGAGACACAATTTGGGGATATGGCATTGGAGTGGTACCCTTTCCATCCACCTTGTACCTTTTCATTTCAGAGAATATATACTCTCCCAGATCTTTTTGTTCCTTCAGAAGCAGTGAAGCAAACCATCTATAGTCCCTATCGGAGAAGTGGGTATAGTTGTTGGCTTTGTTCACTAGGGACCTAAAGTAGATGTACCATAGGACCCTGTGATGATCACACATATCACTCGGTTTAAAATTGAGGGGGCCAACTAACTCACCAGGCTTAAGGATAGTGAAAATTTGATTTGGCTCAAGCTCAGAATATATATCATCAGGGGGGTTCTCTATTCCTAACCACAAGTTAATTTTGGAAGGTGAAATTAAAATCTTTTGACTTCTCACAGTTGTGGTCATCTCTTCCTCTACTGAGGTTCGGTCAGGTTCATCTATGATCTCTAGGTTGTAATAGAAATGAGTGATTACCTTTGTGCAAAAAGGCAATCTAATGGACAACCAAGGCATAAAAGGCTTAAGATAAGGACTAAGATCGTGCTTCAATACCTCTTGAAGTAGCCTGAGATCCACAAAGTGTGTCTTACACACTTTTCTTCTGGAGAATTGTGTTAAGTACTTGGGAGACTCCACCAGTTTGCCCACATTGAATGCCTTAGGAGGGGTAGTGATCTCTGCTTCTGGAATCTTGGACTTCTTGGAAGATTGACCCTTTTCCAATTGGTCAATAATCCCAGCCATAGCCTTAGCCACATTTTTGTCATATTTTGGCTTCTTGGGAGGCTTTGGAGTGAAAGAGGGTGTAGAGGAATCAGAGTGAGGAGGTGAGTGAGATTTGGCACTTTTGCCTCTTCCAGTAGATGTACTCTTTTTGGATTGAGCCCTAGTCACAATGGGCTCTTTAATCACAACACCTTTGGCTTTAGGTTGTGATTGAGGTTGAAGAGGAATTTTGGCTTTTGGTCTAGGTGTTAACTTTCTTCTCTTTTTGGGAGGAGAAGAAAGAGGATCAGAATGTTGTTGGGATTCAGAGGATTCTATGGGAGTAAGATTTTTGGTCCTCATTCTTCTGAAAGATTGAGAAACTGAGATTTTCAGAGAAAAAGAAGTATCTGACGCGAATTTAGGGCAGAAAGATTCTGAACAAAATAGGAAGTTTTTGGACTTGAAATAGGTTGGGTTTTGACGGAAATAAGGCAAGGAATCGATTGAGAAAACTTTTTGTGAGGGTGTATAGTGATTTACTCGAGGAGATTTTGTGGAAATGACCGAGTTTGCGCAAGATAAAGACCTAACACCCGACATTACTCGAGTACCGACTCGAGTAAACTTCAAGTTTACTCGAGGCCTTCCTCGAGTGAGCATACAGAAAAATTCAAAAATAATTCTTTTAAATTGCGTACCTGGCATGAATAATATAGTAATATCCATGGATGTTCCCTCGATCATTCATAGTCCATTTAGGTCAGATTTTGAGTCATTATTCATCACTTTGAGAATCGGAGCTCCAACATTACTTGAGGCCTTCCTCGAGTAAGATTCAAGTTTACTCGAGGCCTGCCTCGGGTAAACAGCTTCTCAACTTCCGACTCTTCATTTCTTTGAAAACTGAACCGTTATGTTTGAAAATTAAGTAACTTGATCCGTTACTTCCAGTTTTGGGGGCCATTACTCGAGTACATACTCGAGTAAAGGGTTACTTTACTTCAAGTTGTTCCTTGGGTATTGCTTCACTGTGAGTCATTACTTCAAGTTGGTACTCCAGTAATGGTGTCCTCTGTTAACCTCTGTTTTTGTTTCCCAAAACAGAATTTCTACCTTCCTGTAAAACAATTTTCTATGCACTCTGATGCTTAAATTAATAATCATCAAAACATTATCAAGTGACTTCATCTAATATTATGAATAACTTAAATAACTTACAACTCATTGGGATTTACCATTCCCAATTCTCTTCTAATGTATAGAAATTGATCTTTTGCAAGGGGTTTTGTGAAGATATCAGCTAGTTGAAGATGAGTAGGAATGAATATCACTTTCACATCTTTCTTTTAGACATGATCTCTGATGAAGTGATGTCTGACATCGATATGCTTCGTTCTAGAGTGTTGAACTGGATTCTTTGCCAAGCTTATCATACTAGTATTGTCACAATAGATTGGTATTTCTTTGAGATAAATACCAAGGTCTTGTAGTTGTTGTTTTAACCATATTACTTGTGCACAACAACTTGAGACTGCAACATATTCGGCTTCCGTTGACGAAAGAGACACTGTATTTTGTTTCTTGCTGAACCACGAGACAAGAGATCCTCCAAGAAATTGTCCTTGTCCACTGGTGCTCTTTCTGTCTGTCTTGTATCCTCCATGATCAGAATCTGAATAAGCAACTAAATATTCACTTCTTCCTTTGGGATACCACATACCCAATTCTGGTGTGTCAGCAAGGTATCTAAAGATTCGTTTGACTGTTTAAGCATGTGATTCCTTTGGCGCCGATTGATATCTTGCACATATGCCAACACTAAATTGGATGTCTGGTCTACTTGCCGTGAGATAGAGTAATGATCCAATCATTCCTCTATATTTTGTGATATTGTAGTCTTTCCCTTTAACATCAGCATCAAGCAACGTTGTTGAGCTCATAGGCGTGTCTGAGCCATTTGCTTCATCCATTCCATACTTCTTCAATAGCTCTTTTAAATACTTTGTTTGAGATATGAAGATTCCATTCTTTCTTTGTTTGATTTGCAAACCAAGAAAGAAATTCAATTCTCCCATCATTGACATCTCAAACTCTCCCTGCATTATCTCAGAAAATTCCTTACATAGAGATTCATTAGTAGCACCGAAAACAATATCATCAACATATATTTGCACAATTAAAATATCATCACGTTTTCAATTTATAAATAATGTTGTATCAACTTTTCCCCGTACAAAACCTTGATCGATGAGAAACTTACTAAGCCTTTCATACCAGGCTCTAGGAGCTTGTTTTAAACCATACAAAGCCTTTTTAAGTTTGAAAACATGGTCCGGTTTAGTGACATCTTCAAATCCTGGAGGTTGTTCTACATACACTTCTTCCATGATGTAACCATTTAGAAAAGCACTCTTAACATCCATTTGATAGAGTTTGAATCCTTTGATGCATGCAAAGGTTAAGAGTACACGTATAGCTTCCAATCTAGCCACTGGAGCATACGTTTCCTCATAATCAATTCCTTCTTCCAGATTATAGCCTTTGGCCACCAATCTTGCCTTGTTTCTGACAATAATTGCATATTCATCGAGTTTGTTTTTGAATACCCATTTAGTACCAATGATCGTATGATCTTTGGGTCGGGGCACCAAATCCCAAACTTGATTCCTTTCAAATTGATTGAGTTCTTCTTGCATTGCTATGACCCAATCATTGTCTGATAGAGCTTCATCAAAGTTAGAAGGTTCAATCTCAGAAATGAATGCAGAAAAACTTACTTCATTGAAAACTCTATTTCTGGTTTTGATCCCTTCATTCACATCTCCTATGACTTGATCTAAGGGATGACTTCTATTGTATTTCCAAGCTTTAGGTTGACCTAGAGATTGCTCTTCTTCCTTGGTTTCATCAACTTCTGGAATAAGAGACTTAGAAATAGATTGACCATTTTCTTGATTTAAAACAATTTCCTGTTCTTCATCAATGGTTTTGTCAGAGGATTCAAATTCATCAAACACAGTATGAATTGATTCTTCAATAACACATGTTCTTTTATTGAAAACTCTATATGCTTTACTTCGGTTAGAATATCCTAAGAAAATTCCTTCATCAGTTTTAGAATCAAATTTTCCTAAGTTATCTTTACCATTATTATGAATGAAACACTTACAACCGAAGATGTGTAGATGAGCAATGTTTGGCTTTCTTCCTTTGTACAGCTCGTATGGTGTCTTTCCAAGTTTGGTTCTGATATAGGCTCTATTTGAGATATAGCATGCTGTACTCATAGCATCAGCCCATAATACTTGGGACACATTCTTTTCGTTTAACATTGCTCTGGCCATTTCAGTGAGCACTCTATTCTTTCGTTCCACGACTCCATTTTGTTGAGGTGTTCTTGGAGCAGAGAAATTGTGATCAATACCATTAGTATCACAATATTCTTCAAAAGCTTGATTCTCGAATTCTCCACCATGATCAGTCCTAATACCTGCAATGGACATACCTTTCTCATTTTGCACTTTCTTGGCAAAAACAATAAATTCTTCAAAAGTTTCATCTTTTGATGATAGAAAAATAACCCATGTAAATCTAGAAAAGTCATCAATAATGACCAATGTATATAGATTGCCACCAAGACTCTTTACTCTTGCTGGGCCAACTAAATCCATATGCAATAGTTGTAATGGTCTATTTGTTGAAATCTCATTTTTCAATTTGAAAGATGATTTAGTTTGTTTACCCTTTTGACATGCGTCACAAATCAAATCGTTTTTGAAGTTTACTTTGGGTAATCCAAGAACTAAATCCTTTTTTAGTAACTTGCCTAGTTGATGCATGTTGACATGAGCCAATCTTTTATGCCATAGCCAACTTTCATCGACATTACTCAGAAAACAGTTTTCAGATTCATTTCTACTAATATCTAGAGTATAGCAATTACCTTCCCTTTTTGCTCTGAGCTTAGCCTTGATATTCTTCTTATCAAGCTGTAAGTCATTCTTGTTGATGATTAAACATTCTTCTGAGTCAAATATCACCCAGTTGTTTTTATCTACACTTTGACTTAAGCTCAGCAAATTGTGACACAAGCCTTCAACATAATATACATCTTTGACTTGTATTCCTTTGTCATGTTTTATTTCACCAATTCCTGCTATCCTTCCGGATTGATTTCCTCCAAATTTTACCTTTCCACCTTCTTTAAGTTGTAATGTGGTAAAACTTTCGAAATCTCCGGTCATATGTCTAGAGCATCCACTATCTATGTACCACTTGCTATTTTTGGATGCTTTGAGACATACCTGCAATCAATTGTCTAAGTCTTAGGTACCCACATCTTTTTGGGTCCTTTAGGGTTAGTACAAATGATTTTCTGAATATATGAACCTTTAGGTACCCATTTGTAGGTTCCTATGGTTCCTTTCTTCTTATGAATGCATGAAGATGTATGGTGTCCTTTTCTATTACAGTAATTACAAAATGCAAAAGGATTTGACGTATGCACAGAATGTTGAAAATAATTCAAATATGTCTTACCTCCTGCTTTCTTTCTTCCTTTTCTTTTATCTAATTTTGGATCATATCCAATTCCAGAACGATCATTTACAAATCGTTGGGCGTTTAAAATAACATTTAGTATCTCACTTCCTTGTGTAAATTTTTCAAGAGTTTTTGTGAGATCAATGTTTTTCTTTTTCAAAGATAAACAATTTTCACAATCCTTTCCCTTAAATTCAGTTTCAAGAACTTTGTTTTTCTTTTTAATAACAATCAGTTCTTTAACAATTTTGATGAATTCAGAATGTAAAGCATTATACTCAGAAAGTAATTCATCATAGGTAGGTTCAGTATCATTTACCTCTTCTTCTGTTTCTTTTTTAGCAACAAGACATATATTAGCTACTTCTTCCTCATCACTTTCTTCATCTGAGGAGCTATCACCCCATATAGCAGATACAAAGGCTTTCTTTTTGTTGAAGAATTTACCTTTTCTCTTTTCTTTGCTCTTTTGGCTCAAATCTGGACATTCTGACTTGATATGTCCTGGTTTCCCACATTTATAGCAAATGATATGATCTTTGCTACTATTTCCTCCTTTCTGAAAATGTTTGAATCCTTGACCTTTCTTGTAGAACTTTCTGAATCGTTTTATGATTAGACCCATTTCGTCATCATCAAACTCCGCATCTTCATCTTGATTTTCTTCTTTCACTTTTAGTGCTAGACCTTTCTTTCTTTTGTCACCAATGTCATCTAGTTCCCGTTTGAACTTTAATTTGCTTTCATATTCAGAAAGGCTTCCAAATAGAGAAGCAACTGATCTCATTGATTCTCCTTTTGCCTCTTCTATCGCAGTGACTTTGGCCTCCCACTCTTTAGAAAGAATATTCAAGATCTTTCGTACTTGGGTATTTTGATCATAGACTTTACCGAGTGCTGCAAGTTGATTAACAAGATGAGTGTATCTAAGTTCGAATTCAGAAATTGACTCACCTGATTTTATTTGAAGTAGATCGAATTCAGTGATCAAGGTGTTGATTCGATTCTCCTTTATTCCTGAAGTTCCTTCATGAGCTATTTCCAGAGCTTCCCACATTTCCTTTGCTGTTGGAAGTGTGCAAATTCTGAAGTATTCATTTTGACTTAAAGAACTTTGTAGCATCAGAATTGCCTTGCTGTTGAGAGTGATAAGTTTCTTGTCATTCTCATCATATTCCGCTGGCGTCTTTGGAATTTTCTGAGAATCTACAGTCTTTGTAGGTTGATAGTTTCCACTCTCAATTACATCCCATAGCCCATATTCAGTAGCCATCACGAACACTCTGAATTTTGCTTTCCAGAAAGAAAAGTGTTCTCCATTGAAACCGGGAGGTCTAGTGATGGATGCTCTGTCGGGAAGAATTCCTTCACCCATACTTGCCATTGGATCCTTCTTAGGTTGTTAAACCTTAACAAGAAGACCTACGCTCTGATACCAAATGTTAGATCAAGCGTTTCACCCAAGAGGGGGGTGAATTGGGTGATACTGAAATTTCTTTCGAAAATATAAAACTTTGACAAAAGAATTAAAACAGTAATGAGTAAGGAGAAATATCACCGAAGTGTACACCGGGAGTTAAACTGGTTCGGTCACTACCACTTTGACCTACGTCCAGTCCTCAGAGCTTATCTGAGAGTTTCACTATAGCTTCCAAGATTCAGTGGGTTCTTGGCACCTCAGTACAAGCAAGTTTCTTACACCTGGACACTCGCTCCCCCTTACAGGTTGTAATCCAATCCCAACTCAAGGTTCCACAACCTTAAGTTATCTCAATAACAAATATTGAGTTTGAATGAAATCACTCTCTTACAGAGTAAATAATAATCACTGAAGCATAGAAATACAATTTCAACGTGAAAACAGAGCAATGAACTTAATGATACGTTCGTATGTGAGTTCTTATGTTTTCTTGTGTGCTTCTCTGTTCAGATGTTCCCATATATATAGTTACATTGGTAATGATTGCTGGAACATATTTCTTCATGTCCGTTGGAGCATGCGCAGCCATTATTGACTTTTCTAGTTTTTGAAAAAACATACGTTACGGTAGGTGACGGTCGGTGACATTTGAGCATCGCTTTTGAATTTCCTTATTTGGTAAGATCTCTTCACTGTTTACCTGTTGAAATGCTAAGTACACTAATATAATGAAAGGTTAATCGAACAGGAAACAGAATAATGACCGTTGGAATGATTTCAAACTTTCTGGATTAGCTTACTCGAGTAGCTCCTCGAGTAACATCATGAAATCATTGTTCAACTGCAAGTTAATGAATAAATATAAGATTACTCGGGTAGTGCATGGAGTAAACTAAATTTCATACCCTTGGGAATAGTTATTTACTCGGGTAGCTATTCCAGTAATGCTTTTGAAACTTCATAGCTTATTGGGGTAACACCTCGAGTAATCCACTTAAAATCCTTTGATTACTCGATGCTCTACTCCAATAATGTTGGCAGGATTTCAAGGCCGAGAGCAATTACCTTGTTACTCGAGTAGGGACTCGAGTAATGCATTCATTTTTGCATAGGTTACTCGGGTAGCTCCTCGAGTAACTAAGACTTTTGAGCATGAATTACTCTGGTAATGACTTGAAGTTTCCTTTGAAAATATTTGCGCTTACTGGGGTCCTTACTCGAGGAATCCTCTTAAAATTAACCAATGAAAAACTTGTATACTAGAGTAAGTACTCGAGGAAGATTAATTTGAGAGAGATCAAGTTATTCGGGTATCAACCTCAAGTTTTCAATTACCTTAGTGCGTTACTCGAGTAGCTCCTCGAGTAACATTGGCAGTGGTACAAAGTGCCGAGAGTTACACATTTTGGGAAACACAGTTACTCGAGTAGCTCCTCGAGTATCATGGGGAAAACTTGAAGGCAACAGGAAGTTTTCATAGGGTTACTCGAGTAGCTCCTCGAGTAACATTGGTAGTGGTACAAAGTGCCGAGAGGTCCATATTTTCACAAACACTGGTACTCGAGTAGCTCCTCGAGTATCATTGGAAAACTTTAAGGCAACTGGAAGTTTTCACATGGTTACTCGAGTACCTCCTTGAGTAACATTAGCAGGCCGAGAGCAACCTCAAAATTTTACCTGGTTACTCGAGTAGCGCCTCGAGTAATGGTGTCAGGTTACTGGAAGTTCTCCTTATTTACTTCAAGTTTTGTCTCATTACTCGAGTAGCGCCTCGAGTAATGCCTTAGAAACTGTACTTCTGATCAAGTTCCTCAGCATTTTCTCTTGACCAATCTTCACTACTTCCATCCTTACCTCAAGTAAGACTTGTTCCTGTCATTACTTAGTTCAAGCTTGATTATTAATCATTTCCTTTTCAAACCATTCTTTTGTTATCATCAAAACATGAGATCTAACAAAGGCTTCTGTTACCCGAGTGGTTACTCGAGTAAGCCTTTTTAAACCTTGTTGTTTACTTCCAGTGTTGACTCCAAGTGATGTTGATTACTTCCAGTACTGACTCCAAGTGATGCTATGCTACTTTGTTCAAATCCATTTGTTTGTTATCAAATCCTTTCATATTATTAATCCAATCTTTGTTATCATCAAAACATATGGGATCTAACAATGAGATGTCTTATGTAGATGCTCTGGAGCCATCTAGTGATCATCAGTGATGGATTACTGTCTGCTGTACATATTCTTTCTCGATATTCCTCTATCATCAATTAAAGTATTTTGATTATATTATTAGCTAAAGTTTCAATTTCTTTTGTCAAACTATAATATTAAAACAGAGGAATAAAAATGTGTAGTAGCATACCTTAATTTTTCAATTGTGTGTGACAATGTGTCAATTTTCAGTGATTTATTATTGTTGCTTATGTGCAATGTGGTCGGGCTCTACGCAGGAAGAATGATGTAAGTTACACGTACCATTTGAAATTATGTTCTAAAATGCTTGACAAAATGTGAATGTGTAAGAGAATAATTTGGGTGTAGGAAGAATGATTTATTGTTGTTGCTTCTATGGAATGTGCATGAGGTGTAGGCATAATGATTTATTGTTGTTGCTTCTATGGAATGTGCATGAGGTGTAGGAAGAATGATGTAAGTATTACACCATCCAGTAATGCTTGATAAAAATGCTTCTGTATAAGGTGTTTGTTATAATATGTAAGAGAATAATCTATTTGGATGTCGTTGAAATGGCTATTTGCTAGGTAAAATGTTTTAACAGGGGAAATGGCTTGCTGGGTAATGTTTCAAAAGGAATAAAATTTAAAAAAAAGTGGAAAATTTTTAGACCGATTATTCAAATAACCGGTCTAAAATAATGAATTTTTAGACCGGTTATTTCAATGATAAGTCTAAAATGTCTTTATTTTTAGACCGGTTGTATAAATAACCAGTCTAAAAGCTTATTTTTTAGACTGTATCTTAACCGGTCTAAAAAGTAACAGACGTTTTAGACCGGCTGTATCAAGACCGCATCCAGAACCGGTCTAAAATGTTGTTTTTACCTGATCATAAAAGTGATTTTTCCACTAGTGAGAGTGAGTAAGTTTGAGTTTTTTTAGTTGAGGAGGGTAGTTGCGACAGTGAGGTGAGCATTTAAGAAAGGTGTGAGGGAATGGTGGAGCAGAGATAGTTAGGCTGGAAGAGGTAGTGATCCATAAGATAAGCCTATAGATCGCTCAAAGTTTATAGCATCCAAACTGGTATTAGACATGGGAAGATATAGGTCTAAGAAGGAAGTTGGAGGAGTAGGTGGTTTTGAACAAAGGCGAGTTTGGTGACTAATGCTATCACAACATTGACAAATGGAATGAACATGTTATACTAGGCAAGAGACTTGAACGGTGTGGGTTTAGAATTCTCATAAAAAGGTAGTGTTTGCTGTTGTATGAAAGATGTAGAGCATCACAGTTTTGAAATTGAAGGATGAAGGAATATCTTAATACTTGGAGCAGTATTCTCAGCTTGTTCAAGGTTTTGAATTAATGTTCCCTTCTCATAGGATCCAGGATATCCCTTACTTGCCATTACCAGAAAACCATGGTTGACCCTCGAGACTAGTTCAATGACACTCTATTCAACTCTTCTCTACTTGATATATGCCATATAGGACTCCAACTGGATCATTAAGGCCTATTTTAGTCATCCACATTGGCTTAAAATGACTTGAAAGATCAGCCAACTAAAGATAATGTGGGGTATCACATGATGTGATCAATCTGTCAAAACAAATAAACTGAATGATCAAAGATGTAATAGGTGTGCCTCTGTCTGGGCTATCAACTAAAATGGCGACTATAGGTATATTTGGGGTTGGGAGAAGGAGAAAGGAATAATCCCAAAGAAAATGAAAGGGTAGCTAAATGGTAACTTTTTACATTTAAAATTTTCTAAATTAGATGAGCCAAAAAATACATTGGCGAGAGTACTTTTAAGATTTTGCAAGGTTAGTTGAGAATTTTAACAATATTCCCCTTCTTATTATACATAAGATATATTTACCTAATTTGATTAGATTAAGGAAATTAGTTGAGTTAGTTAATATGATATGTATTTTCTAAAAAACCCTAGTCATCTTCTTTAATTTCCTTATTCCCTTTCCAATAAATTTGTAGTCTTCAGCTGACATACCTTTCACTGTAGGAATAATAATTGAATCCATTACTATATTTTGCAGTTACTTGGTCAGAACAAGGGCAAGAGAATATGCATCCATGCTGATAGGATTTGGTCAAGTATCACCATCACCTCCAACTCTTTTGCGGTCCTGGAATTGCATTTTCTCCACCATCAACCAATGAAAAGAAAGATACATATCCTCCTTCTAAAAATTCTCCCACAATGACATGACATCAGTATCGAATCAATAGCTTCATATGCCTGTTCTAGTGTCTTGGCAACAATAACCCCTTTTCCAGCAATCTGATTCATCAGCTTTGACTTTACGGCAGATGGGTCTATAAATGTTCTGTACTCCACTAATGGGCTCATGATTAGTTAAAAGAAGCAAATTAAGGGCTTTAGAATGGAAGGAATAATTTTAAAAAGAGAAACTAAAATATGCTCAAGATTATATAAGAAGAGCATCATGCACATCAAATTGAGATCGAAACAAAAATAGTACAAGATGAGGTCTTCACTAGTCGTCAAACACCAATTGATCCATCATTGATGTTAAGGTCTGAAATGCAAGTGGCATTTCCTGACTTGGAAATTCCTGCATTGCCTGGAGCACAAAGTACAAAACCAGCAGATGGTGACAATAAAAGAAAAAATAAAGTAAATTAAATGAAGTGCATAGAATATATACGATGCAAATAAACTACATAGAAAAGTTACTCTAAGAGGGCACGTAGAAATTTTTTTAAAAAAATAAAAAAAGGAAAAAAAAAAAGAAAAAGTTAGAAAATTCAAATAAATCATTGTCAATAGATTTAACCATGTGTTTGGATCACTGTTGAAAACTCAGGAAAATACACATAGGGAAAGATACTTTTTGTTTGTCACAACTTTGACTTACTATTAAGAAGAAAGAAATAGAGAAGTAGGGTAGCTAAAGGGAGGCGGTAACCAAAATCCATGCGAGAGTCAATTTTTGTAGTGTCACTGTGGTGGGAAATAGAAGGAAGCGAAGCAAGCGGACAAGAAGCAGGTTAGGAAAGATAAGGAAGAGAAACAGGTGGAGGAGCAAATTGGGAAGGAAGAATCTCCAACATTTTCTCAGAAGCAAGCATGAGGAGGAGAAAGAGGTGGAGATTGGGGAGGATGAATCTCTAGCATTTCTACATTGCGTCGCTTGATCATGATAATGAGGAGAAGTGAGGAAGAGTATAAAAAAAACATATGAAAATGGGAAGTTTAAACATATTGAAAGTGAAGCGTGTGATAGAAGTTGAAGAGGAATCAATTAGGGCAATTATATGTGTTTTTCCCGTGCCATGAGTTTCATGATGGTTGTTTTATAAACACTGGTATTTACGTATGAATTCATGACGGTTTTTTTTTTGAAAAAACATTTAACAAAACGTTATTTATTATATTTCATAGTGGTTATTTTATAAAAACCGTGAACATTGTTCTATATTTTTTTACAATAGTATGTTTAAAAAACAGAACAGTGGCCAGTTCATCAGGCTATTAGTCACAAGAGGAGTGGCTAGGATTATTGTCATGATCATGACCAATCTCATATTCGTCAAGTGTGGGATTGGCCTTCCTGGTTATACTCAAGAGGTATAAAGAAAACCTCCTCACATGATGGGCATTTTATTCTGAATGCCCTAATCTTTATACTCCTAATGTTGCATATTTTTTCCCCACACAAACGCAAACCAACCAAAAGAAGAAGAAGAAGTAGATAACTTGGAAATGCTATGGAACAATATCCACTTCTGCTGCCTACACGGTGATACCCACCTTCTCAAAGTATGGGTGGATCCTTCATCCTTCCAATAGGGAACTGGAGAGAATCCAAACAGCACAAGTTGAACTCTATTTGGAAGATTTGAAACTCGAAAGAAACCATAATTGCGAAGACAAGAGAAACTGGGAGCTGAGTGATGAGAATGAAAATCCAATGAGAGAATAAAGCGGTGAAAAAATAACATGAGATGGGGTGAGGGGATTTGAATTTAAAAGAAAGAGAAAGAATTAGTAGTTTGTATATTGGTCATTAATTATTAATTATTAGTTATTGTTATTAATGGGCAAAAATTGTTATTATTAATAATGTTAACAAATTGAATTAGTTGATTTATTTAGTAATTTTGTTTCATGTTTCATTAGTATAGTAAAACGTGATTGAGAATAGAAATAAATGAGCCAAGCAAAAGAAAAAAAAGAAATAAATGAAAGTAAATTATCACTTAAAATATAACTGAATAGGTTTTAACATGATTTACTTTTTTTCCTAGAATAATATAATTTACTTGTAAGTTTTTTTTTACCGCAAAATTTACTTGTAAGTATAAATATTGATATTGATATAAATGTTTGCAAAAAAGTATTGATATAAATAAAAATATAAATTTAAGATGAGACTAGAAGCAATTGCGCGATCAAGGAATTAGGAAAAGGAATGAAATCAAGCGAGATAATAACAATCTTAAATAAATTAATGAAATCAAAAAGTCAACAAAATTTAAAAAAGTAAAAAAAACAGCAAATTATAATCGATCAAATCCAACAAAGCGAAGGGAACAAAATGGGAGAGCCAGGGGAGAAACTAATAAAAAAGGGACAATAAATACCATATAAAAATACAAATATTTAGAATTTAATGACGAAGAAAAATCAACAAGCAAAACACATCAGGAGACATTCGCGGGATGGGAAAATGGCGGATAAAAATATTTACAAAAAAGGAAATAAATGATCATTTAATTTGAATCTCAATCAGATAAAAAAAATTAGTAATTAGTAATTGTTATAGAAGTATGTGCAATAAGAGAGCAAGATAGAATTTCAAGAGAGAAGATTTATAAAATTCAAGAAAGAAGATTGATAGAATTTCTCATTCACTTGTGTGTTTTTAATTTTTGAACCAAGGCCTCTATTTATAGGAGCAAAACGAATGTGAATAGTGAGTTTGGGCTGCTACAGTAACTTTGTCCGTGCTGCTACAATACTCTCGCCTATGGTGCTACAATTAATATTCGGTATGGCTATAGCACTTTAGTATGAATAGTAACTTGCTACAGTACTTCTGTATTTCTGTATGAGCAGTAATGTCTGATTTTAAGGATCAAGTTGACTGGAAGAACAAGTTGGTATGAATATGAGTCAATGGACATCTACATAATATTCATAACACTCCCCCTTAGATGTCCATTATGAATGTGCTTCATTAAAAACTTTAACTAGGAAAAACCCAGTGGGATAAAAACCTAGCCAAAGAAAAGAGTACATCATTCATTGATACACTGTCGAGTGTTGCCTCATTAAAAACCTTTCTAGGAAAACCCAGTAGGACAAAACTTAGATACGAGAAAAAGAGTATAGCGTGTATCAACCCCCTCTTGACAACATCAGTTGATATCTTTAAGTCTCCGAAGTCCAATGTCATGTGCAAGCTTTTCAAAAATTGTAACTGGAAGTGACTTGGTGAATAAATCTACTAGATTTTCACTTGAATTGATTTGCTGGATATCTATTTCACCATCCTTTTAAAGATCACGAGTAAAGAAGAATTTTGGTGAAATATGCTTTGTTCTATCGCCCTTGATGTAGCCTTCTTTAAGTTGGGCAATACATGTAGTATTATCCTTATATAGGACCGTTGGGATCATTCTTCCTGAAGATTAGATGATGTGGTTGATATAGTCTGTTTCATAGATCGCCATGAAATAGCTGCACTTCCATATATAAACAGATAGCCTGTTTTTGATTTACCATCATGTGGATTAGATAAAAATCCAACATCTGCATAACCAACCAGTTCTTGCTTGGACACATTTGAGTGGTATAACCCCATGTCTATAATGCCTCTGAGATAATGAAGAATGTGTTTTACTTTATTCTAATGCCTTCGTGTTGGTGAAAAACTATATCTTGCTAATAAATTAACAGCAAATGATATATCAGGACATGTGTGATTAGCAAGATACATTAGTTCTTCACTAGTACTAAGATATGGTACTTCTGGATCAAGTAGTTCTTCATCACCTTCTTCACTAATTTCTCGAGGTTGGAATGGGTCTTTATCCACCTTCAAAGACCTTACAATGATTGGGGTACATAATGGATTAGATTTATCAATGTAAAATCGCTCTAGGACCTTCTTTATATAAGTTTCTTGATATACAAATAACTCATTCTTGAGGTACTCGATCTGTAATCCAAGACAGAATTTTGTTCTTCCCAAGTCCTTCATTTTGAATTCTTTCTTCAAACAATTAATTTCCTTTTGAAGCTATTTAGGAGTTCTAATGATGTTGATATCATCAACATAAACATCAATTATAGCAAACTCACTTTTAGATCTTTTTATAAAGATGCATGGGCATATTGGATCATTTTGTATCCTTCTTTCAACAGATATTCATTAAGACGATTATACCACATGCGCCCTGATTGCTTAAAGCCATACAGGGACTTATTTAACTTAATTGAGTATTGTCCTCGAAAAATTGAATCGGATGTTTCTGGCACCTTAATTCCTTCAGGAACTTTCATATAAATATCATTGTCAAGTGAGCTATACAAATAGGCAGTCACGACATCCAATAGGTGCAGATCAAGTTTTTCGTTTATTGTTAGGCTAATCAAATAACGAAAAGTAGTCGCATCCACTACTAGTGAATACGTTTCTTCAAAATCAATGCCAGGTCCTTGTGTAAACCTTGGGCTACATGACATGCCTTGCATCTTGTTATTTCACCCCTTTTCATTTCTCTTTCGTACAAAAACTCATTTGCATCTGACTGGCTTTACATCTTTAGGTGTAAGGACTACAGGTCCATATACTTTTCGTTTAGCCAATGATTTTAGTTCTGTATTAATGGCATTTTTCCATAGGGTCCAATCTTTTCTTTGTTGGCACTCGGTAATGGATTTTGGCTCATGATCCTCATTATCATTCATTATATCATATGCTATATGATATGCAAAGATGTTATCAACGTTGACTTCATTTCGATCCCATCAGATTCCATTCATAACATAAGTTATTGAGATCTCATTATTTTCACATATATCAGGTACCTGGGTCTCTTCTAGGATTTCAACATTCTCTTATGGAGATATCTCTACTGGAGATAATAACTCTTCAGGAGATGGCTCTTCTAGAGCTACTAACTTTTCTTGATTATCCTCGACTTAACCATATATATTCTTTGCTCCTTTTTTCTTTTAAAGATTTTTATCTTTGAAACTGATGGGTTTGCCATGCCTCAGGTGTGCCTTAAATTCATTCATAGCAGGTTGTCCTTCAGGGATATCAATTTTAATAGGAGCATTAGCAGCTAGGACATGTGACTTTGTCACTTTCTTTGGGTCAGTGAATGCTTATAGCATTTTATTAGCTAGATTTTGTAAATGAATTATCTTTTGAACTTCCAGTTCACACTGTTTTGTATGAGGATCAAAATGAGCCAATGATAATTCATTCCAGTTAATATCTTTACCCAGTTACTTGTTTTCTCCCCCTAATGTTGGGAAAAGTGATTCATGATAAATAAAATATTTATATATTTATTTTCCCTTATATAATGATTTTATGGACGATATTTGCGTTTAATAAAATAAATTTGGGTGTGATTGATAAATAAATATTGTTTTTGGAATAAACAGAATTTTTCAAAAAATAAAAAATAAAAGTACTGTAGCAGCCACCGGACACTGTAGCAGAGTCAACGGCACTGTAGCACCCGCCAGGGCACTGTAGCACCCGTCAGATCACTGTAGCAGTACTGTAGCACACGTTTTTTTGTAACCCCCTCACCGTAATTACATCCGGATTACTAAATTTAAGTGAAATAGAGACCAATAAGATGAAATAACCATTTAAAATCCCATATCCAAGAGATAGGGTATTTCGAAAATCAGTTCCAAAACATACTTATTGCTGGTCTCACATTCACAGACGGGTATAATTACTTGTGAAATCAGAGTACATAATAAAACCCCGGTTTACTTACATATATAACTTGGGTTTAAGATTTCCCAACTATGGGGATTACATAACCAAAATAATCATTTACATTCTTATGTACACTTGTTAATCCCACATCCAAAACTATGATAACCAACTACCACTTAGATTTCAGAGTAAGCCTAACTACTCCTGGTTGTCCACTTCCCTTTTGAGCCACACGCCCTGTCTGAAAAGGTTAGTCATATGGAAGGGGTGAGATTCTAAAGAATCCCAGTAGTAACAACAATTTCATACCACATGCAATCACAGAATATGCACACCAATCATCTCATACAGCAACACAAGTCACTCCACCCTCATCCCCTTTTACCGCCGGGAAGGCATACGACCTTCACCCGAACCGTTGATAGCGACTCAGGGACTATTGGCGTGGCAGTGCATACAAGTAGCCACACAGCTCAAATATAGCCCTTCGGCTTCCACAAATGGCCCGTCGGCCTTCACAAATAGCCTTTCGGCCTACATATACACGTATATCACACCCTAACCTCATCCCCTTTTACCGTCGGGAAGGCATACGACCTTCACCCGAACCGTTATTAGCGACTCAGGGACTGTTGGTAAAGCGGTGCTTCCATAATTTTCACAAGCTTGCAGCATACGATATGCATTTCAAAACAATGACATAATATACATACAATGTATCACACAAGGTATAAAGAAAGAGTCACTACCTGTATCCTTCCTGACTGGCTCTGGCACCTTAGCCTCACGAGGATGACAGATGTCAAATCCTATATCATTAGGGACAACCAATCAATCTCTTATCCATATGTATATTTCAATACTACTCTAAGTTGGTTATCATTTAGGACTCTTTAGGTGACTATTAGAGGCCTAAACATATGCCTAAAGGGTTGGAAGACACTACCCAAAAGACCCCTTACTCGAAGGCAAAACACTCATTTTTGGTCATCTCACTCGAGCACAGATGTAACCCCCTGCCGTAATTAATATCCGGATTACACGATTAACGTGAAATAGAGACCAATAAGTCAAAACAACATTTATAAACCCATCAACCAGACGGGGTTTTCACAAATACATTTCAAAATCATTTACAACACGGTCTCATATTTACACTCCGAATATAATTACTATGCGAAGATAAATTACATTTATACAATTATCAGAGTACGCAATATAAATTCCCGGCAATCCCGGAATCATATCTTCGCTCAATCAACATAGGGCGCATTAGCCCATACAACTCAAATAATAGGGATTACACAACTTATCCGAATACATTCTCAAATACTGATCCATACAATCAGATACATACTCCCAATAACGTATTGATGACCAACTACTAAGTTCTCACCCAGAAACGAGTCCTCTTCGTCCTTGGATGCTTGCTCATCCTCAATCTTCATTCCCTGTCTAAAATGTTGATAGGGGAGGGTGAGATTCTGGGGAATCTCAGTAGGAAACAGGTACCAATATGCATGCAAGATAAGTATTTAATGCATGACATGCTTGCATCACAATAACTCATGTTCACATAATGATGTATCCGCATGCTCAATGTTCACATAACATACTCATGGCCATAGCATAACTAGAAACAGAGCTACAATCATTCTCATATGTTTCACATAATCATGCAAAGCAATAACATGCATCAATACACAAATACAATTATCAATACATGCAGGAGAGGTAAGTTCCCTACATTATTCTTTCCACGTATGCTCCAGCGTCGGCTACTCACGATCCAAGCGGATATCAAATCATAATCAGGGTGAATACCCAACCCTATAACCAAATCAAGAACATATGGTCATTCTCTTTTCCAAATTCTCACTTTTATAATACTTAGATTTGGCTATCATAATTGACCCTTAAGAGGCCCCAAATGCCTCTAATCAAAGCCCCAAAAGATTGGGAAACAAAAGGTTGAAGGTCACTTTTCAAAATCACAAAGTGCTGGAACACAAGGGTGGGCCCCTGCCCACCATTCCTTGGGCCGCGGCCCAAATATGGTCAGAAGGCCTTGGGCTGCGGCCCACCACTCTTGGGCCGCGGCCCAGATAAGGCCAGAAAGTCTTGGGCCGCGGTCCAGCCACTCTTGGGCCGCGGCCCAGAAATTTCCTGACTCTGGGTGAACTTCCAAAATTCATAACTAAATCTAGAAAAATCGAAACGAAGTGATTCCAAAGCCAAATGAAAGGTATATGAGTCCTCTTTCAAAGAAAAACATAGCCCTTCACTGGAAATCACCACACAAATACAGAATCACCAAAAACTCAAGACTGTCCCAAAACAGAATCCATTTTCGACCTCAAACTTTGGACAGCTATAACTCACAGTAGAAAAAACGAAATGGCACAAATTATGTGTCCGTTTTGAAGCTTGGGATGTGAACTTTAAGACTGGAAAGTTTCAGAATTTTCCAATACCATTTGGTCATTCAAAACGCTCATACAAAATTACTGCGCAACACAGAGCTTAAACCAAACAGATTTCCAATTTTCTACCAAAGTGTTCAATAACTCCAAAATTAATAACCAAGCTTATTCCCACACAAAATCACTCAAGGAACACAATGGTAACCTCAAAATGACCAAAATCACAACCCATTTATATGCCCTGTTTTGACCAAAGCACAAAACCAACACAAAAGTGCCAAACTTCACATTTAAGCTTCAATTCCCTTCTATCAATTCAAAACACTAAACAATGCATTAATTCCATGACAACAACAATTCAATCACCACAAGACCCTAAATCACGAAATTAGGGCTAAAATTCCAGAAATTTAAGGCCTAACCAATGGCCACAAACCACAACCAATGAACAAACTACAACCATAGAAATGTAGCTCTTAACTCAAGGATCAACTTTAATGAAGGGAGTTTTGGCATTAGAGGTCAAGATCTTACCTTAAATGCAAGCTTTTCCTTCTTCTTCTTTGGCAAAAAATGGCTGCACAAGAGAGAGAAGAGAGAGAACGTGAGAGAGAGAAGGAAGAGAGGTGGAGATGATGATGAAGTGCAGAAAAATTCTGCCCCACCCCCTTCACATGCCTCCAAAAACGCATAGGAGAGAGAGAAGAGAGAAAAAGTGGTTTTTGTCTCATATGCCTCATCCTATGGTCCACCATAATGCCACTTGGCAACATCTCATCCCTTAATCTCTAATACCACACACATATACACCAATTAATCTCTCTAATCCATCCATTAGCCATTTAATCACACTTCTCATTTTTCTCTTAGTTAGTAATTAATTTCCATTAATTACCAACTTATGCCAATAATTCCATTCTTTCAATTTTCCAACTCTTATGGCATATTAATTAATATAGCCACCAAACCCATAATTATTCCACTTTAATTCGATAATTATCCTCAATAATTACCATTAGCCCTTAATCGAAAATCGGGGTGTTACAACAGATGCTCTCACTCGAGCACAAGTACGGACATCACTCGAGCACAAGAGAGAGTGAGACTGCGAGTGAGCACCCGAGAGCACAAGGACACTTTCAGGAACTGGCTCACTCGAGCACGCTGATCCTCACTCGAGCACAAGGCCAAATGCCTCACTCGAGCACCTGCGAGTGAAGTCCAGGAAGTGAGGACCCGAGAGCACACAACGCTCTCCAAGAACTGGATCACTCGAGCACAACCATTTGCACTCGAGCACACACCTCACACCCGCGAGTGAGAAGGCACACTCGAGCACCTTACTCGCGAGTGAGAACCCGAAAGCACAACTCCCACCTGAAGCACAATCTCACTCGAGCATGACCCCCAGTGCTCGGGTGAGAAGGCTATGCTCGCGAGTGTCAGAGTACACTCGTGACATCCACCAGCAAGTGAAGACCCGAAAGCAACCCTTCGCTCTGGACTTACACCATCACTCGAGTAGGCCCAAGCTCACTCGAGCATGTTCTTCCCTCACTCGAGCACAAAACGATGCACTCGAGCATTACTCATAAGAACCCAGGAGAACTCGAAGCACAAAGGGAAAAAACTCACGCATCACTCGAGCACGTTCTTCCTCTGCTCGAGTGATGTGCATAAGAGACCCAAAACGCAGCCCAAAAACCAGAAACACCAGATGGTCAAATCCTCACCCAAAGGTTCCCAAACTCTTCCCAATGCTCATACCTTTCAAGCACTAATTAGGGAACACAATGGCAACTCCAAAAACACCCCAAAATCCACCTTGACCACAATCATTCACTAAGGTCTCTATGATACACATTCTCTAAATTTCCCTTAACACATTTCCATCATTCCAGATTATTTCCAATAATCAAATAACTCAACATTAACTCATTTCTAACATCAATCACAATGAAACTCCTAAAATCCACATTTGGTGCAAATTAGGGCAAATTTCCAGATTTTACTCTAATTAACCAAACATCACAAACAATATACCAAAATGCTCTAATTGCCTACCTCTTCTCTTTGCCCAAACCAGAATCTTGATTATCAAACTTCCAATTTCGAGCAAATCACCAAGCACCACATCTCAAGATTCTACAACCACCACAATGTAGCTCTCATTGAGATGAACAATGTTAGAGAAGAGGTTTTGAGCAAAGGAGGAGAATAACTTACCAAGATTTAAGCTTTTCTTCTTCCTCTTCTTGCCTCAATGTCGCCGGAAATGGAGGAGAAAGAGAGAGAAGATGAGAGATGGTAGGATGATGATGGTGTACACACTTCCTCCTCTAGTCACACACACAACCGAAAATGAGAGAGAAGAGAGAGGAAAAAGTGGTATTTTGTCTCTTAGTGCCATATCCAATGGCTCACACAATGCCACATGTCATCATCCACTCACTCCCTCAAGGAGCTCACATAGACATAAAGCGTAGGATTCCGACCCACGGTCAAGGAATCACAACCCTTGATCTTAAATACTACATGTATTTATTCCAAAATTCATATTACATAGATCATAATAGTGCTTAATCAAGATAATTACAATCATTATCAGAATCATTAGCCCTAATCATAAATCGGGATATTACAATTCTCCCCGTGTTAAATAAATTTCGTCCTCGAAATTTGTTACACCACTTGAGCCATAAACTCCGGATATCGTCTCCGCATATCTTCCTCCGTCTCCCAAGTTGCTTCCCGCTGAGTCATACCCTTCCAGATCACTTTCACATAAGAAATACTCCGGTGTCTGAGCCGACGTTCATCTCGTTCAATAATTTGCTCTGGCTCCACCGCATACGTGAAGTTATCTCGCAACTCCACATTCTCATACTCAACGACATGAGATGGATCCGGTTGATACTTCTTCAGTTGGGAAACATGAAACACATCATGTAGTCTGCTCAAGCTCGGAGGTAGGGCTATACGATAAGCAACAGGCCCAATCCTTCCAACTATCTCAAAAGGACCTATATACCTCGGGCTTAGCTTCTTTCTCTTGATAGCTCGCCCAATACCGGTGACAGGAGATATTCTCAGGAACACATGGTCACCAACCTCAAACTCTAGAGGTCTTCTTCTCTTGTCTGCATAACTTTTCTGCCGACTCTGAGCTGCAAGAAGCCTCTTACGAATGATTCGAATTTGGGCTGAGGTTTGATCCACAAGATCTGGCCCATAGAGTTTCCGTTCGGACAACTCATTCCAACACAATGGAGATTGACATTTTCTCCCATACAACGCTTCATACGGCGCCATCTGAATGCTCGCATGATAGCTATTGTTGTAGACAAACTCAGCAAGTGGAAGAAAATGGTCCCAACTCTCTTTGAAGTCAAGAACACATGCCCGCAACATATCCTCCAAGGTCTAGATAGTCCTCTCTGACTGACCGTCTGTCTGAGGATGATAGGCTGTACTGCATCTCAACTGAGTACCCAGTGCCTCATGCAAAGCCTTCCAAAATCTCGAAGTGAAACGAGGATCTCGATCAGAGATGATATTCTTCGGTATGCCATGGAGCTTCACAATCTCACGAACATATATCTCTGCTAGCTTGTCCGGAGAGTAGCTGGCATTGATCGGTAGGAAGTGCGCTGACTTCGTTAACCGGTCCACAATAACCTAGACCGCATCATAATTTCTGATCTTGGGTAAACCCACAACAAGATCCATGGTTACACTTTCCCATTTCCATTCCAGAATTTCAGGACTCTGCAACAAACCAGGCGGTCTTTGGTGTGCAATCTTCACTTTCTGACATGTGAGACACCTCGCCACATATTTCGTTACATCACTCTTCATTCCCAGCCACCAATACACCGATTTCAAACCATGGTACATTTTGGTCATACCCGGATGAAGAGTATATTGGCTCTTATGCGCCTCATCTAAGATTTTCTGTCTCAAATCCGCCTTAAGTGGAACGCACACTCTTTTCTGATAGCGCACCAATCCACGAGGCGACACATCATAGCCCTGAGCTTCTCCACGCTCAATTCTAGCCAGATTACGCTGTATCCAGCCATCTTGCCTCTAAGCCTCTTCAATCTCAGTTCGTAGATCACTTTCCCCTTGGGAAACATTATAGTTGGCACAGATGATCTGGTTCGACAGATTCATATCACGAAAGTCAGCAATCAATTTCTCCTCATGTATCATCATAGCTGCCACAAACACAGTCTTTCGACTAAGAGCATCAGCGACTACATTCGCCTTACCCGGATGATATTTTATTTCCAGGTTGTAGTCCTTAAGCAACTCCATCCAACGTCGTTGTCTCATATTCAATTCTTTCTGGTCGTATAGATATTTGAGACTATTGTGGTCGCAGTACAGTTCCACAGTCACACCATACAAATAATGCCTCCAAATCTTCAAGGCAAACACAATAGCTGCAAGCTCCAGATCATGAGTGGGATAGTTTAATTCATGAGGTCTGAGCTGTCGAGAGGCATAGGCCACCACACGTCCCTGCTGCATAAGGACACACCCTAATCCCTGCTCACTGGCATCAGAATACACAACATATGTAAAACTGGGATCGGGCAAAATCAACACAGGTGCCGTAGTCAACCTCTCCTTCAGCTCCACAAAACAATTTTCACATTTCTCATCCCATACATACGGCTGATTCTTTCTCGTGAGCTTGGTCATCGGCAACGCAATACGGGAGAAATTCTGAATGAATCTCCAATAATAACCAGCAAGACCCAGAAAACTGCGTACCTCTGCCACAGATTCTGGCCTCTTCCAGTTCAGTACTGCTTCTACTTTACTAGGATCCACAGCGACCCCACCTTGCGAGATAACATGGCCTAAGAGTTTCACCTCTGATAGCCAAAACTCGCACTTACTCAACTTAGCATAGAGTTGCTTTTCAAGCAATATATTCAACACAATTCTCAAATGATGCTCATGCTCTTCTCTACTCTTAGAGTATATCAAAATATCGTCGATAAATACCACAACAAACTGATCTAGGTATTGCCGAAAAATACGGTTCATGTAATCCATGAATACCGCAGGCGCATTGGTCAACCCAAATGGCATCACTAAAAATTTGTAATGACCAAACCTAGTCTGAAAAGCAGTTTTCGGAACATCTTCCGCTTTCACACGCAGCTGATGATACCCCGACCTTAGATCAATCTTGGAGAATACACACGAGCCAGATAATTGATCAACAAGTCATCAATTCTAGGGAGAGGATACTTATTCTTGACGGTAACCTTATTCAACTCTCGATAGTCGATACACAAACGAAAACTCTCGTCTTTCTTTTTCACAAATAAAACTGGAGCACCCCAAGGCGACACACTGGGTCTAATAAACCCTTTCTCAAGCAAATCCTCAATCTGCTTTTTCAACTCAGCCATTTCATTTGGAGCCATACGATATGGGGCTTTGGATATGGAACCCGCTCCAGGCACAATATCAATCGGAAACTGAACTTCCCTTTCCGGAGGTAGTCCACTTAGATCATCTGGAAAAATCTCAGGGAATTCATTCACTATGGGTATACTACTCAAAGTTTCACTGGTTTCTCCTTGTACAGAAAAGAAAATCATATACCCCTGACAACCCTTTTGCAAATATCTCTCAGCCTTAGCCGTCGAAAGAAAATTCAAATCAACATTTCCATCCTCAATATTCTGAGAAACAAGATATACAATCCTCTTGTTCCCACAATCTAACAACACATTGTTAGCTCTCAACCAATCAAAACCCAAAATGACTTCCAATTGGCAGAGCGGTAAACAAATCAAATCTATAACCGACTCATGACCCTCTACGGTTATAACACAATTCAAACAGGCATCAGTAGTTACAGCCTTTACACCCATCAGTGTTGACACAATCAAATCGAATGGTAACTTATACACATTCATACCCAGACGCTTCACACAATAATGCGAAATAAAAGAGTGACTTGCACCCGAGTCAAATAATACTTGCAATACAAATCCATTAAGAAGAACTGTACCTTGTATCAGCTCTGGGGATTTCCGGGCTTCCTCATGAGTCATATCAAATACTCTGCCCTGAGTTTTCAGCCTTTGCTCCGATTGCGGTAGTTGGCAATCTCTAGAAAGATGTCCGGGTTGCTTACAATTAAAGCAAATCATCTCGCCCTGACAATTCTTGCCATAATGCGACTGGTTGCATCAGGGACATTTCCTCTCAGTCATCCCTCTCTGAGGTTCACGATCTCTGGGCTGGTAGGGCTTCTTACCACTGCCCCTAAACGAAGATGACGATCCTGAACTCTTCCGCTTCTGAGAAGCACCACCCTTGCTGGGCTCACTATAACCACCAATAGGCTTAGCCGGATACAATTCTCTCAGATTGCTCTCTGTAATCCGACACTCTTCAACAGCCTTGTTGAACTTTAAAAACTGATGGGTGGCTATCCTCTTTCTCATATCACGCCTCAAGCCCCGAATCAGCAAATCTGAGCTCAATTCCTCGTCATCCCTCTTCTGAAGATAAGAGGAGTATCGGGACAACCGGGTGAATCAGGACAGATACTCATCAAACGACTCTGTGTCCCCTTGCTTGATTTGTAGGAACTCGGTCTCCTTTTCAAGCCTCACTGACTTGGGAAAGTATTTCTCATCGAAGTGTTGTTGGAACACCTCCCAGGTCAATGCTATATTCTTGCTCTTCAGCGACAGAGCTATGTTCTGCCACCAGCGGTCTGCATCACCCTCAAGCTTGTACACCGCCAACTTAGCTTTCACTTCCAAGGGACATTCTAGAACCTCGAATATCTTCTCAAGACGGTTTATCCAATCTTCCACCGCCTGAGGATCAAATCTCCCTTTAAATGCCGGAGGTAGGTGTTTACAGAACCTAGAGACCTAAAACTGAAGATCTCTTCCCTCATTGACCGACTTTCCATGCGGCCTTGGATCTACTTCAGTACGAGGAGGCGATTCAAGCGGTCGTGCTGACCCTTCAGCAGTCTCTTCTGGTCTAGTCTCCTCTCGGGTTTCCCCTCGAATCCCTTCTTGAGTAGACTGACCTCTACCCTCGTTGTTCTTGGCTTTCTCAGCTCGAAGCTCATCTCTAAGCTCCGTAATCATATCCCTCTGATCCTTTATCAAGCCCATCAATTCTTGCATAGGATCCGGTGGATTGTCATTGACCAACTCCACATCGGGATCTACTTGTTGTCCTCTGGGGCGACCTTTTGTTGTTCTTTTCATTCTACAAAGAACTTACCCCATTATTCCAACAATTATGATATACATATATCCACAAATCTCAGATATCCACAATCATAACCCAAAGATGTGTATACGAACAAACATTCACAATCAATCTTCTATCATTAAGATCAACTATGGGAGCTATCTTAGCAAACTCTACCCTTGCCAGGAACTACAGCTCTGATACCAAAAATGTAACCCCTTCACCGTAATTACATCCGGATTACTAAATTTAAGTGAAATAGAGACCAATAAGATGAAATAACCATTTAAAATCCCATATCCAAGAGATAGGGTATTTCGAAAATCAGTTCCAAAACATACTTATTGCTGGTCTCACATTCACAGACGGATATAATTACTTGTGAAATCAGAGTACATAATAAATATCAAAGTGCGGAAACCAAAATCCCGGCAAAACCCCGGTTTACTTACATATATAACTTGGGTTTAAGATTTCCCAACTATGGGGATTACATAACCAAAATAATCATTTACATTCTTATGTACACTTGTCAATCCCACATCCAAAACTATGATAACCAACTACCACTTAGATTTCGGAGTAAGCCTAACTACTCCTGGTAGTCCACTTCTCTTTTGAGCCACACGCCCTATCTGAAAAGGTTAGTCATATGGAAGGGGTGAGATTCTAAAGTGAGCCACACGCCCTGTCTGAAAAGGTTAGTCATATGGAAGGGGTGAGATTCTAAAGAATCCCAGTAGTAACAACAATTTCATACCACATGCAATCACAGAATATGCACACCAATCATCTCATACAGCAACACAAGTCACTCCACCCTCATCCCCTTTTACCGCCGGGAAGGCATACGACCTTCACCCGAACCGTTGATAGCGACTCAGGGACTATTGGCGTGGCAGTGCATACAAGTAGCCACACGGCTCAAATATAGCCCTTCGGCTTCCACAAATGGCCCGTCGGCCTTCACAAATAGCCTTTCGGCTCATAATTAGCCTTTCGGCCTACATATACACGTATATCACACCCTAACCTCATCCCCTTTTACCGTCGGGAAGGCATACAACCTTCACCCGAACCGTTATTAGCGACTCAGGGACTGTTGGTAAAGCGGTGCTTCCATAGTTTTCACAAACTTGCAGCATACGATATCCATTTCAAAACAATGACATAATATACATACAATGTATCACACAAGGTATAAAGAAAGAGTCACTACCTGTATCCTTCCTGACTGGCTCTGGCACCTTAGCCTCACGAGGACGACAGATGTCAAATCCTATATCATTAGGGACAACCAATCAATCTCTTATCCATATGTATATTTCAATACTACTCTAAGTTGGTTATCATTTAGGACTCTTTAGGTGACTATTAGAGGCCTAAACATATGCCTAAAGGGTTGGAAGACACTACCCAAAAGACCCCTTACTCGAAGGCAAAACACTCATTTTTGGTCATCTCACTCGAGCACAGATGCTCTCACTCGAGCACAAGTACGGACATCACTCGAGCACAAGAGAGAGTGAGACTGTGAGTGAGCACCCGAGAGCACAAGGACACTTTCAGGAACTGGCTCACTCGAGCACGCTGATCCTCACTCGAGCACAAGGCCAAATGCCTCACTCGAGCACCTGCGAGTGAAGTCCAGGAAGTGAGGACCCGAGAGCACACAACGCTCTCCAAGAACTGGATCACTCGAGCACAACCATTTGCACTCGAGCACACACCTCACACCCGCGAGTGAGAAGGCACACTCGAGCACCTTACTCGCGAGTGAGAACCCGAAAGCACAACTCCCACCTGAAGCACAATCTCACTCGAGCATGACCCCCAGTGCTCGGGTGAGAAGGCTATGCTCGCGAGTGTCAGAGCACACTCGTGACATCCACCAGCAAGTGAAGACCCGAAAGCAACCCTTCGCTCTGGACTTACACCATCACTCGAGCAGGCCCAAGCTCACTCGAGCATGTTCTTCCCTCACTCGAGCACAAAACGATGCACTCGAGCATTACTCATAAGAACCCAGGAGAACTCGAAGCACAAAGGGAAAAAACTCACGCATCACTCGAGCACGTTCTTCCTCTGCTCGAGTGATGTGCATAAGAGACCCAAAACGCAGCCCAAAAACCAGAAACACCAGATGGTCAAATCCTCACCCAAAGGTTCCCAAACTCTTCCCAATGCTCATACCTTTCAAGCACTACCTAGGGAACACAATGGCAACTCCAAAAACACCCCAAAATCCACCTTGACCACAATCATTCACTAAGGTCTCTATGATACACATTCTCTAAATTTCCCTTAACACATTTCCATCATTCCAGATTATTTCCAATAATCAAATAACTCAACATTAACTCATTTCTAACATCAATCACAATGAAACTCCTAAAATCCACATTTGGTGCAAATTAGGGCAAATTTCCAGATTTTACTCTAATTAACCAAACATCACAAACAATATACCAAAATGCTCTAATTGCCTACCTCTTCTCTTTGCCCAAACCAGAATCTTGATTATCAAACTTCCAATTTTGAGCAAATCACCAAGCACCACATCTCAAGATTCTACAACCACCACAATGTAGCTCTCATTGAGATGAACAATGTTAGAGAAGAGGTTTTGAGCAAAGGAGGAGCATAACTTACCAAGATTCAAGCTTTTCTTCTTCCTCTTCTTGCCTCAATGTCGCCGGAAATGGAGGAGAAAGAGAGAGAAGATGAGAGATGGTAGGATGATGATGGTGTACACACTTCCTCCTCTAGTCACACACACAACCGAAAATGAGAGAGAAGAGAGAGGAAAAAGTGGTATTTTGTCTCTTAGTGCCATATCCAATGGCTCACACAATGCCACATGTCATCATCCACTCACTCCCTCAAGGAACTCACATAGACATAAAGCGTAGGATTCCGACCCACGGTCAAGGAATCACAACCCTTGATCTTAAATACTACATGTATTTATTCCAAAATTCATATTACATAGATCATAATAGTGCTTAATCAAGATAATTACAATCATTATCAGAATCATTAGCCCTAATCACAAGTCGGGATATTACATTTTTTCCCCTATAAATAGAGATCAATACCAAGCTCAAAGAGGGAGGAGAGGAAGAGAATCAGAGGTCCTTCTCTGACAATTAAAGGCCCTTCTCTGACAGGGAGAGGTTCTTCTCTGACCGGGAGAGATATTTCTCTAACATTTCTGAGTTCTTGTATTGTTTTCTTAGATTTAATTTCATGCATAGCATGCCTCCATCTTGGAAGGCTTAGGATTGTATTACATTTTGCATGCCTCCATCTTGGAAGGCTTAGGATTGTATTATATTTTGCATGCCGCCTACATGGAAGGTTTTACCTCCTAAATGGACGGCTTGATTTCTTTATCTTTCATTCATCTTTTGGTTGTATATTTATGTTTGAGAATTTAATATTCAAGTTTATGCAGTATTTCTGAGGATTTCATTCTAGTTTTATATAATGTCAATTTATTTTGGTTTTGTTTTTAATTTCATCATGTGCTAAACTTTCATTTTCCTAGGGTGATGATGTAGCTTATTAATGACGGATTGAATCCTAACTTATTAAATCTAGTTTGAATTTCTCCTTCATGATTGAGTTTTAATTATTATTCTTAATGCTTTTGATTGACTGACCATCTTTTGAATGATTTCAATATGCATGTTGAGACCGGAAGGAGATACATGTGTGTAGACCTTATAATTAAAACCATGACTTGCATATGAAATAGGAATATATTCATATGAGTTGTGTAGTCTTACTGAGTTCCATAAATCTTAATGCATAATTAATTGCTTAAATTCATATAGGAATATATTGGATTAGCAATTGATTATAGAATTGCTTGACCTTGGAAGAGGCTAGTAATTAAATTAGGGAAACTTGACTATCAATCATGTGAAATAAATTGGGCTAGAATAGATAAGTGATTCAATCAGAAATTTGTTAAGTGAAATCTAATCCCTAGGGCTTTTTCTCATATTTGCTTTCATATCATCTGTATTCATATTTAATTGTTTCTGTTTTATTTTGTACTCTCAATCACCAACTGATCGATCGACTAAATAGAATTAAAATTACCCATTTTGGTACTTAGTGCTCAATCCTCGTGGGAACGATACTCTACTTACTTCTATATTACTTGATTACGACAGTGTACACTTGCACTATTTAATTGATCATTTGCACTCGTATCAATTCATCAAAATGACAGTCGGAAAATCGTGCCCTAAATAAATCTCCTGTGGATGGTTCTAAATATTTTATGATCGAAGGAGATTCATACCCAACATATATGCCCATCCTTCTTTGACGACCTATTTTGGTGCGTTGTGGTGGTGCTACAGGAACATATACAGCACACCCAAAAGTTCTTATATGGGAAATATTAGGTTCCTGACCCAAAATCATTTGTAAGGGGGAAACTTTTAAGTAACTTGTTAGCCTAATGCGAATTAACATTGCTGCATGCAAAATGACATGGCCCCAAGCATAAATTGGAAGATTAGATCTCATAAGTAAAGATGTTGCAATCAATTGCAACCTTTTAATCAATGATTTTGCAAGTCCATTTTGCGTATGAACATGAGCTACAGGATGTTCAACATCAATTCCAAGTGACATACAATATTCATTAAAAGCTTGTCAAGTAAATTCACTAGTATTATCAAGACATATTTTCTTGATAGGATAATCAGGGTAATGTGCTCTTAATCTAATCAATTGAGCAAGTAATCTCACAAATGCCAGGTTGTGAGAAGATATAAACAAACATGCGACCATTTAGTTGATGCATTAATTAAAACTATATAGTATCTAAATGGTCTGCATGGTGGGTGTATTGGCCTATAAATATCTCCCTGCATCCGTAAATGTGAGAGACTCATTTTTTCCTTTGCTTGGTGAGGGGCGAATAATTAATTTTCTCTTGGAACATGTAGCACATGAGAAATCATGGGATTGTGGTATTTGTTTACACTTCAGGATATGTCCACATGAATTCCCAAGTATTTGTTGCATCATGATTGACCTAAGATGGCCTAACCGATCATGCCAAACTTTAAATTCATTAGTAAACTTTTGCTTTACATTGGTAGATTTCTGGTCTACATTGATGAACTTATGGTTCTTAATAACGTTTTTCAATTGTGTTTATATATGTATAATACAAACCAGAAGAAAAAGTAGGAAACTTTCTAATATACATTTTCTACCAAGAACTATATTTGTGATAACAAGATATTCCTGATTATTTTTAATTATTGTTTATAAATGATATCCATTTCTGCGGATATCTTTAAAACCCAATAAGTTTCTTTTAGACTTGGTAGAATAAAATACATTATCAATGTATACTTTTTTTCCTTCAGGTAACAAAATATTAGCTCTTCCGGAGCCTTCAATTAAATTTATACTACCAGATATAGTCTGAACATTGGCTTCTCATATTACCAAGGAAGAAAAATATTTATCATGTATGAGTATGGTGTAGGTTGTTGCACTATCAACGAGACATAAATCTTCAGGATTGATGCCAATAAGATTCATTCTTCATTAAAAGAAACATAAAAACATAATTAAAATTAATACATATGATAGAAGCAACTTCAAATACATTAAAACAAAGAAGTATAAATTAAATTAAGAAATCAGCAACATCTAAATAGCTAATATCCATGTCACCATATTCAGAATATTTGATCCTTTACCATTATTTTTAATTGATTCTTGGTAAAGGTCAACCAAGTATCTAGGCGTACGATAGGTATGAGACTAATGGCTCTTACCACCACAGCGATAACATGGATTATCAGCATATTTATTATGCCTATTGCTTTCCCCTTTTTGGTTCCTATCAGCCTTTTGCCACTCCTGGTAGGAATTTCAACCACTATGATTTTGACCACAGCCACGGCTGTAACCACGCCCACGTCCATATCTGTTAGATCAAGAGTTTCACCCAAGAGGGGGGGTGAATTGGGTGATACTAAAATTTCTTCCGAAAATATAAAACTTTGACAGAGAAATTAAAACAGTAATGAGTAAGGAGAAATATCATCGAAGTGTACACCGGGAGTTATACTGGTTCGGTCACAACCACTTTGACCTACGTCCAGTCCTCAGAGCTTCTCTGAGAATTTCACTATAACTTCCAAGATTCAGTGGGTTCTTGGCACCTCAGTACAAGCAAGTTCCTTACACCTGGACACTCGCTCCCCCTTACAGGTTGTAATCCAATCCCAACTCAAGGTTCCACAACCTTAAGTTATCTCAATAACAAATATTGAGTTTGAATGAAATATCTCTCACAAAGAGTAAATGATAATCACTGAAGCATATGAATACAATTTCAACGTGAAAACAGAGTAATGAACTTAATGAATCGTTTGTAAGAATGCTTGGTTGTTCTTCTCTGTTTGGATGTTCCCATATATATAGATATGTTGGTGATGACCGTTGGAACATTTTCTTTCGTCCGTTGGAGAGTGCGCAGCCACTGTTGACTTTTCAAGTTTTTGAAAAATATCCGTTGGCGGTGGTTGGCGTTTGAACGTTTGATTTGACTTTCATCTCTTGAAGTGTTTTCTTCATTGTTTATCTGTAAATAGACTAAGGATACTAATACAATGAAAGATTAATCATATAGGAAACAAATCAATGAACGTTTGAATGATTTCTAATTTTCTGGGTAAGCTTACTCGAGTAGCTCCTCGAGTATTGCTTGAATGTTACTCGAGTACCTACTCGAGTAACCTCGGGAAATCATTGATCAACAGTGAGTAAATGAATAAATATAAGATTACTCGGGTAGTGCCTGGAATAACCAATTTTCAAACCTTTGGAAATATCTGTTTACTCGGGTACCTACTCGAGTAATGCACTCACAACTTTATGAGTTACTCGGGTACCAACTCGAGTAAACCTTGAAATATCTTTTGGTTACTCAATGCTCTACTCCAGTAATGTTGCAGGATTTCAATGCCGAGAGCACTTACCTCATTACTCGAGTACATACTCGAGTAATGCTCTCATTGTTGCATAGCTTACTCGGGTACCACCTCGAGTAACTGTGCCTTGTGCCAATGACTTACCCGGGTACTGACTTGAAGTTATCTTTGAAAATATTCTTGCATACTCGGGTAGTTACTCGAGGAATCCACTTAAAAAATATTTGCATACTAGAGTAAGGACTCGAGGAACATGAAATAAAGAAAGCAAGTTAATCGGGTACTACCTTCAAGTTTTTCACTTACCTTCATGCGTTACTCGAGTACGTACTCGAGTAATGTTGCAGTGGTACAAAGTGCCGAGAGCTTCATCTTTTCAGAAACAGAGTTACTCGAGTAGCTCCTCGAGTATCTTTGGAAACCTGAAGGCAACTGGAAGTTTTTCATATGGTTACTCGAGTAGCTCCTCGAGTAATGTTGCAGTAGTACTAAATGCCGAGAGCTGCACATTTTTAGAAACAGGGTTACTCGAGTATCTCCTCGAGTATCAATTGCATCCTGAAAACTTTTACACTATTACTCGAGTAGCTCCTCGAGTAACGTTGCCTGGTTACTGGAAGTTGTCTCTGATTACTTCAAGTTTTGTCTCATTACTCGAGTAGCTACTCGAGTAATGCCTTAGAAAACTTGCTTCTGATCAGTTTCCACAGCATTTCCTCTTGGCCTTTCTTCACTACTTCCATGCTTACCTCAAGTAAAGCTTATTCCTGTCATTACTTAGTTCAAGCTTGATTATTAAACATTTCCTTTCCAAACCATTCTTTTGTTATCATCAAAACATGAGATCTAACATTCTCCCCCTTTTTGATGATGACAAAACTTGGTGATTTTGAACATGATTTTTCAAATTGGATTCTTAATTAATTATTTCTTTTTAAGGTTGAATATACCTTGCATACATAATAACTTCATTAGTCCAAACATGTATTCAAAACATAATAGAACTTATAATGAAATCATATAACATAAATATTCTTGCATTGAACTTAAAATTTCAAATTACACAAAATAAGTTCATACTGAATTCAAAAAGCTCCCTAAAGTCCCATGTACACCCATATACCCATAACAAGCTGGGACAAATCCACAAAATCACTCTCAAAAGCTCTTCTCCCCCTTTTTGGCTTCATCAATCAAGAGTAGGGCTAGGAGGCTTCACCATAGAGATGGGCTTAACTGGAAGAACACTATCTGAACTAGATGAATCAAAGGAACTGGATGACTCTGGTTCAGGAAGATTGAGAGGTGGAATTTGGATATCATCTCTAGGCAGGAGAGGAGAAGGTTGAAAGACAACCATAGTGGTCTGAGCTTCTGGAGTTGTGTCAAATGCTGGAATGAGATGCTCAGAAGAGGAAGATGATACAACCTCTGTTTGGGTAGGAGAGGGAGTAGGTTTAGGAGTGGTCTCAGGCTGTGGCTTTTGAGGTGAATCATCAATAATAATGTGAGTGGTTTCGTGGGTATCAGGATCATCCACTGTGAATAAGATGTCTTTTCCTTGGGGCTCAAGTGGATCAGAAACCAGAGGAGTAAATGGTTCAGCCTCAGGAGTAGGAATAGGAATGGGAATATCTGAAGGAGGGTCTACTGAAGGTGGTGGTGGTGCAGATGAAGATGGACCGGCAGAAGGTCCAGGACCTAGAGAATCCAATCGTGCCAGAATCAGTCTCAAAGTCTCTCCCTGGGCATGTTGCTCTGCTAGAAGCTCCTCGTGCCTTCGATCCATTCTTTCAACCAACTCTCCCATTTTGGTGTTCATGTGGGTAATGAGTTCAGCGTTGGTGTTGGCTATGTCCACATGAAAGCCTCTCAGCATATTCTCCATGAAGTGCTGGAGAGTGGCATTCAGGAAAGATGGTGAAGATGTGGTAGCAGCTGGAGCTGATGACTGAGTGTCATCCATTCTACTGGTTTCTGCCTCAGTAGCCTTTCTCTTCTTCTTGGACCCAGACTCCATTGGGCCTTTAAGAGGAATGTCGATGTTCAATTTTCCAATTTGGTTTCTCCCCACTGGAATCATCCTCTCAATTGGCTCCTTACTATCCAAGTACCATATTTTGTTCTCTTTTAAGATAAGAGACACAATTTGGGGATATGGCATTGGAGTAGTAGCCTTCCCTTCCACCTTGTATCTTTTCATTTCAGAGAATATGTACTCTCCCAGATCCTTTTCTTCTTTCAAGAGGAGTGAAGCAAACCATCTATAGTCCCTATCCGAGAAGTGGGTATAGTTGTTGGCTTTGTTCACTAGGGACCTAGAGTAGATGTACCATAGGACCCTGTGATGATCACACATATCACTCGGTTTAAAATTGAGGGGGCCAACTAACTCACCGGGCTTAAGGATAGTGAATATTTGGTTTGGCTCAAGCTCAGAATAGATATCATCCGGGGGATTCTCAATTCCTAACCATAAATTGATCCTAGAGGGAGATATAAGGATTTTCTGTCCTCTCACTGTGGTAGTCATTTCTTCCTCAACTGAGGTTCGGTCAGGCTTATCAGTGATTTCTAGGTTACAGTAAAAATGGGTGATTACCTTTGTGCAAAAAGGCAATCTCACAGACAACCAAGGCATAAATGGATTAAGATAAGGACTAAGGTCAAACTTCACTACCTCTTGTAGAAGCTTTAGATCAACGTAGTGTGTTTTACATACTTTCCTTCTGGAAAACTGTGTCAGGTACTTAGGAGACTCCACCAGTTTCCCCACATTGAATCCTTTGGGAGGAGTAGTGATCTCAGCCTCTGGAATTTTGGATTTCTTGGAGGATTGACCCTTCTCCAATTGGTCAATGATCCCAGCCATTGCCTTAGCCACATTTTTGTCATATTTTGGCTTCTTGGGAGGTTTTGGAGTAAAAGAAGGTGTGGATGAGTCTGAGTGAGAAGGTGAGGGAGTTTTGACACCTTTACTCCTTCCTGTAGATGTGCTCTTTTTAGATTGAGCCCTAGTCACAATAGGCTCTTTGATTACCACACCTTTGGCTTTGGGTTGTGGTTGAGGTTTAAGAGGGGTTTTGGCTTTTGGTCTAGGGATTAATTTTCTCCTCTTTGTTGGAGGATTAGAAAGGGGATCAGGATTTTGTTGTGAATCAGAGGAGTCAGTGAAGTTGAGATTCTTGGTTCTAACCATTTTGAATCAAAGAAAATCAGAAATCTCAGAAAAACAGAGCTACTGTCGCGAGAATAGGGCAGACAGATTTTGAACAAGATAGGAAGTTTTTGGACTTGAAACCAGTTGGGTTTTGACGGTAATTAGGCAAGGAATCGATTGGGAAAAAGTTTTGAAAGGGTGTATAGTGATTTACTCAAGGAGATTTTGTGGAAATGACCGAGTTTGCGCAAGATAAAGACCTAAATCCCGACTTTACTCGAGGCCTTACTCGAGTAATGTTCAAGTTTACTCGAGGCCTTCCTCGAGTGTTCATACAGAAAAATTCAAAAATAATTTATTTAAATTGCGTACCTGGCATGAATAGTATAGTAATTATCCATGGATGTTCCCTCGATCATTTATAACCCATTCTGAACAGATTTGAGTCATTATTCTTCAATTTGAAAATCTGGACTCCGTCATTACTCGAGGCCTTACTCGAGTAACATTCAAGTTTACTCGAGGCTCGCCTCGGGTAACCAGCTTTTCAACTTCTGACTCTTTATCTCTTTGAAAACTGAACCGTTATGTTTGAAAATCAAGTAACTTGATCCGTTACTTCCAGTTTTGGTGTCTATTACTCGAGTACATACTCGAGTAACATGCTTCTTTACCTCAAGTTGCTCCTCGGGTAAAGCTTCTCAGTTAGCCAAAACTTCAAGTTGGTACTCCAGTAAAGGTGTCCTCTGATCACCTCTGTTTTTGTTTCTCAAAACAGGGTTTTATTCTTCCTGCAAAACAAGTTTCTATATACTCCGATGCTTAAGTTATTAATCATCAAAACTTTAACAAATGACTTCATCTAATATTATGAGAAATTGAAATAACTTACAACTCATTGGGATTTACCATTCCCAATTCTCTTCTAATGTATAGAAATTGATCTTTTGCAAGGGGTTTTGTGAAGATATCTGCTAGTTGAAGATGAGTAGAAATGAATATCACTTTCACATCTTTCTTCTGTACATGGTCTCTGATGAAGTGATGCCTGACATCGATATGCTTGGTTCTAGAGTGTTGAACTGGATTTTTTGCCAAGCTTATCGTACTTGTATTGTCACAATAGATTGGTATTTCTTTGAGATAAATACCAAGATCTTGTAATTGTTGTTTTAACCATATCACTTGTGCACAACAGCTTGAGACAGCAACATATTCAGCTTCTGTTGACGAAAGAGACACTGTATTTTGTTTCTTGTTGGACCACGAGACAAGAGATCCTCCAAGAAATTGTCCCTGTCCACTAGTGCTCTTTCTGTCTGTCTTGTATCCTCCATGATCAGAATCTGAATAAGCAATTAAATATTCACTTCTTCCTTTGGGATACCACAGACCCAATTCTGGTGTGTCAGCAAGGTATCTAAAGATTCGTTTGACCGTTTCAGCATGTGATTCCTTTGGCGCCGATTGATATCTTGCACATATGCCAACACTAAATTGGATGTCTGGTCTGCTTGCCGTGAGATAGAGTAATGATCCAATCATTCCTCTATATTTTGTGATATTGTAGTCTTTCCCTTTGGCATCAGCATCAAGCAACGTTGTTGAGCTCATAGGCGTGTCTGTGCCATTTGCTTCATCCATTCCATATTTCTTCAATAGCTCTTTCAAATACTTTGTTTGAGATATGAAGATTCCATTCTTTCTTTGTTTGATTTGCAAACCAAGAAAGAAATTCAATTCTCCCATCATTGACATCTCAAATTCTCCCTGCATTATCTTAGAAAATTCCTTACACAGAGATTCATTAGTAGCACCGAAAACAATATCATCAACATATATTTGAACAATTAAAATCTCGTTGTGTTTTCGTTTTATAAAGAGTGTTGTATCGACTTTTCCTCGTATAAAACCTTGATCGATGAGAAACTTACTAAGCCTTTTATACCAGGCTCTAGGAGCTTGTTTTAAACCATACAAAGCCTTTTTAAGTTTAAAAACATGGTCAGGTTTAGTGACATCCTCAAAACCAGGAGGTTGTTCTACATACACTTCTTCCATGATGTAACCATTTAGAAAAGCACTCTTAACATCCATTTGATAGAGTTTGAAACCTTTGATGCATGCAAAGGCTAAGAGTACACGTATAGCTTCCAATCTAGCCACTGGAGCATACGTTTCCTCATAATCAATTCCTTCTTCCTGATTATAGCCTTTGGCCACCAATCTTGCCTTGTTTCTGACAATAATTGCAGATTCATCAAGTTTGTTTTTGAATACCCATTTAGTACCAATGATCGTATGATCTTTGGGTCGGGGCACCAAATCCCAAACTTGATTTCTCTCAAATTGATTTAGTTCTTCTTGCATTGCTATAACCCAATCATTGTCTGATAGGGCTTCATCAATGTTTGAAGGTTCAATCTCAGAAATGAATGCAGAAAAACTTACTTCATTGAAAACTCTATTTCTGGTTTTGATTCCTTCATTCACATCTCCTATGACTTGATCTAAAGGATGACTTCTATTGTATTTCCAGGCTTTAGGTTGACCTAGAGATTGCTCTTCTTCCTTAGTTTCATCAACCTCTGGAATAAGAGACTTAGAAATAGATTGACCATTTTCTTGATTTAAAACAACTTCCTGTTCTTCATCAATGGTTTTGTCAGAGGATTCAAATTCATCAAATACAACATGAATTGATTCTTCAACAACAAAAGTTCTTTTATTGAAAATTCTATATGCTTTACTTCGATTAGAATATCCTAGGAAAATTCCTTCATCAGTTTTAGAATCAAATTTTCCTAAGTTATCTTTACCATTATTATGAATGAAACACTTACAACCGAAGATGTGAAGATGAGCAATGTTTGGCTTTCTTCCTTTGTATAGATCGTATGGTGTCTTTCCAAGTTTCGTTCTGATATAGGCTCTATTTGAAATATAACATGCTGTACTCATAGCATCAGCCCAGAAGACTTGAGACATGTTCTTTTCATTTAACATTGTTCTAGCCATTTCAGTAAGCACTCTATTCTTGCGTTCCACAACTCCATTTTGTTGAGGCGTCCTTGGAGCAGAGAAATTGTGATCAATGCCATTAGTATCACAATACTCTTCAAAGGCTTGATTTTCAAATTCTCCACCATGATCAGTCTTGATCCCTGCAATAGACATACCTTTCTCATTTTGCACTTTCTTGGCAAAAACAATAAATTCTTCAAAGGTTTCATCTTTTGATGATAGAAAAATAACCCATGTAAATCTTGAGAAATCATCAACAATGACCAATGAGTATAAGTTGCCACCAAGACTCTTTACTCTTGCTGGACCAACTAAATCCATATGCAATAATTGTAATGGTCTATTTGTTGAAATTTCATTTTTCAATTTAAAAGATGATTTAGTTTGTTTACCCTTTTGACATGCATCACAAATCAAGTCATTTTTGAAATTAACTTTGGGTAATCCAAGCACTAAATCCTTTTTGAGTAATTTCCCTAGTTGATGCATATTGACATGAGCCAATCTTTTATGCCATAGCCAACTTTCATCGGTATTACTCAGAAAACAGTTTTCAGATTCATTTCTACTAATATCTAAGGTATAGCAATTACCTTCCCTTTTTGCTCTGAGTTTAGCCTTGATATTCTTCTTCTCAAGCTGTAAGTCACTCTTGTTGATAATTAGACATTCCTCTGAATCAAAAATTATCCAGTTGTCTTTATCTGCACTTTGACTTACGCTCAGCAAATTATGACACAAGCCTTCAACGTAATATACATCTTTGATTTGTATGCCTTTGTCATTTTTGATTTCACCAATTCCTGCTATTTTTCCGGATTGATTTCCTCCAAATTTTACCTTTCCTCCCTCCTTAGGTTGCAATGTGGTAAAACTTTCGAAATCACCGGTCATATGTCTAGAGCATCCACTGTCTATGAACCACTTGTTATTTTTGGATGCTTTAAGACATACCTGCAATCAAATGACTAAGTCTTAGGTACCCACTTCTTTTTGGGTCCTTTTGGGTTAGTATAAATGATTTTCTGAACATATGTGCCTTTAGGTACCCATTTGTAAGTTCCTATTGTTCTTTTCTTTTTATGAATGCATGAAGAGGTATAATGACCTTTTCTGTTACAGTAATTACAAAATGCAAAAGGATTTGATATATGCACAGAATGTTGGAAATAATTTAAATATGGCTTACCTCCTACTTTCTTTTTACCTTTCCTTTTATCTGTTTTAGGATCATATCCAATACCAGATCGGTCATTTACAAATCGTTGTTCTTTTAAAATCACACTTAGCATCTCACTACCTTTGGTAAATTTTTCAAGAGTTTTTGTGAGATCAATGTTTTTCATTTTCAACGAAGAACAATTATCACAATTCTCTTCTGAACTTTCTTTAAGTTTAATTTCAAGAGCTTTGTTTTTCTTTTTGAAAACAATTAATTCTTTAACTACTTTGATGAATTCAGAATGTAAAGCATTATATTCAGAGAGTAATTCATCATAGGTAGGTTCAGAATCATTTACCTCTTCTTCTGTCTCCTCTTGAGCAACAAGACATATATTGGCTACTTCTTCTTCATCACTTTCTTCGTCAGAGGAACTATCTCCCCATATAGCAGATACAAAGGCCTTCTTCTTGTTAAAGAACTTGCCTTTTCTCTTTTCTTTGCTCTTTTGATTGAGCTCTGGACATTCGGATTTGATATGTCCTGGTTTTCCACATTCATAGCAAATGATATGATCTTTGCTGCTAGTTCCTCCTTTTTGAAAGTGTTTGAAACCTTGACCCTTTTTGTAGAACTTTCTGAATCGTTTTATAAATAGGCCCATTTCTTCATCATCAAGCTCCTCATCTTCATCTTGATTTTCTTCTTTTGCCTTTAGTGCTAGACCTTTCTTTCTTTTGTCACTGATGTCGTCTAGTTCACGTTTGAACTTTAATTTGCTTTCATATTCAGAAAGACTTCCAAATAGAGAAGCAACTGATCTCATTGATTCTCCTTTTGCCTCTTCTATCGCAGTGACTTTGGCCTCCCATTCTTTAGAAAGAATATTTAAAATCTTTCGTACTTGGGTATTTTGATCATAGACTTTACCAAGTGCTGCAAGTTGATTAACAAGATGAGTATATCTAAGTTCGAATTCAGAAATTGACTCACCTGATTTCATCCGAAGTAGATCGAATTCAGTGATCAAGGTGTTGATTCGATTCTCCTTTATTCCCGAAGTTCCTTCATGAGCTATTTCCAGAGCTTCCCACATTTCCTTTGCTGTTGGAAGTGTGCAAATCCTGAAGTATTCATTTTGACTCAAAGAACTTTGTAACATCAGAATTGCTTTGCTGTTGAGAGTGATAAGTTTCTTGTCATTCTCATCATATTCCGCTGGTGTCTTTGGAATTTTCTGAGAATCTACAGTCTTTGTAGGTTGATAATTACCACTCTCAATTACATCCCATAGCCCATATTCAGTAGCCATCACGAACACTCTGAACTTAGCTTTCCAGAAAGAAAAGTGTTCACCATTGAAACCAGGGGGTCTAGTGATGGATGCTCCGTCGGGAAGAATTCCTTCACCCATGCTTGCCATTGGATCCTTCTTAGGCTGTTAAACCTTAACAAGAAGACCTACGCTCTGATACCAAATGTTAGATCAAGAGTTTCACCCAAGAGGGGGGTGAATTGGGTGATACTAAAATTTCTTCCGAAAATATAAAACTTTGACAGAGAAATTAAAACAGTAATGAGTAAGGAGAAATATCACCGAAGTGTACACCGGGAGTTATACTGGTTCGGTCACAACCACTTTGACCTACGTCCAGTCCTCAGAGCTTCTCTGAGAATTTCACTATAACTTCCAAGATTCAGTGGGTTCTTGGCACCTCAGTACAAGCAAGTTCCTTACACCTGGACACTCGCTCCCCCTTACAGGTTGTAATCCAATCCCAACTCAAGGTTCCACAACCTTAAGTTATCTCAATAACAAATATTGAGTTTGAATGAAATATCTCTCACAAAGAGTAAATGATAATCACTGAAGCATATGAATACAATTTCAACGTGAAAACAGAGCAATGAACTTAATGAATCGTTTGTAAGAATGCTTGGTTGTTCTTCTCTGTTTGGATGTTCCCATATATATAGATATGTTGGTGATGACCGTTGGAACATTTTCTTTCGTCCGTTGGAGAGTGCGCAGCCACTGTTGACTTTTCAAGTTTTTGAAAAATATCCGTTGGCGGTGGTTGGCGTTTGAACGTTTGATTTGACTTTCATCTCTTGAAGTGTTTTCTTCATTGTTTATCTGTAAATAGACTAAGGATACAAATACAATGAAAGATTAATCATATAGGAAACAAATCAATGAACGTTTGAATGATTTCTAATTTTCTGGGTAAGCTTACTCGAGTAGCTCCTCGAGTATTGCTTGAATGTTACTCGAGTACCTACTCGAGTAACCTCGGGAAATCATTGATCAACAGTGAGTAAATGAATAAATATAAGATTACTCGGGTAGTGCCTGGAATAACCAATTTTCAAACCTTTGGAAATATCTGTTTACTCGGGTACCTACTCGAGTAATGCACTCACAACTTTATGAGTTACTCGGGTACCAACTCGAGTAAACCTTGAAATATCTTTTGGTTACTCGATGCTCTACTCCAGTAATGTTGCAGGATTTCAATGCCGAGAGCACTTACCTCATTACTCGAGTACATACTCGAGTAATGCTCTCATTGTTGCATAGCTTACTCGGGTACCACCTCGAGTAACTGTGCCTTGTGCCAATGACTTACCCGGGTACTGACTTGAAGTTATCTTTGAAAATATTCTTGCATACTCGGGTAGTTACTCGAGGAATCCACTTAAAAAATATTTGCATACTAGAGTAAGGACTCGAGGAACATGAAATAAAGAAAGCAAGTTAATCGGGTACTACCTTCAAGTTTTTCACTTACCTTCATGCGTTACTCGAGTACGTACTCGAGTAATGTTGCAGTGGTACAAAGTGCCGAGAGCTTCATCTTTTCAGAAACAGAGTTATTCGAGTAGCTCCTCGAGTATCTTTGGAAACCTGAAGGCAACAAGAAGTTTTTCACATGGTTACTCGAGTAGCTCCTCGAGTAATGTTGCAGTAGTACTAAATGCCGAGAGCTGCACATTTTTAGAAACAGGGTTACTCGAGTATCTCCTCGAGTATCAATTGCATCCTGAAAACTTTTACACTATTACTCGAGTAGCTCCTCGAGTAACGTTGCCTGGTTACTGGAAGTTGTCTCTGATTACTTCAAGTTTTGTCTCATTACTCGAGTAGCTACTCGAGTAATGCCTTAGAAAACTTGCTTCTGATCAGTTTCCACAGCATTTCCTCTTGGCCTTTCTTCACTACTTCCATGCTTACCTCAAGTAAAGCTTATTCCTGTCATTACTTAGTTCAAGCTTGATTATTAAACATTTCCTTTCCAAACCATTCTTTTGTTATCATCAAAACATGAGATCTAACAATATCCACATCCACAGCCACGGCCTTGGCCACGATTAGATAATTTGTTACTACAATCGCTTTAGGGAATGGAGTTAAGCCTGTTGGATGGGATTCATGGCTTTTTAATAAAAGCTCATTATTTTGTTCAGCCACTAGGAGACAAGAAATTAATTCATCATATTTACTAAAACCTTTTTCACAATATTACTGCTACAGGAGCAAATTAGATGCATGAAATGTGTGGAATATCTTTTCTAACATATCCTCCTCAGTAACATTTTCTCCACATAATTTTAATTTAGAAGTAATCCTGAACATGGCTGAGTTATACTCATTTACAATTTTAAAATCTTGCAGGCGTAAATGTATCCAGTCATAATGAGCTTTTAGAAGAATGACCATCTTCTTATGATCATACCTTTCTTTCAAATTGTTCCAAAGAACAAGTGGGTCCATTACTATCAAATATTCAATTTTTAAATCCTCATGCAAATGGTGGCGAAGAAAAATCATGGATATGGCTTTGTCTTGGTTGGATGAATCATTCCCTTCTTTGATCGTGTCTTCCAGACCTTTAGCATTCAGGTGAATTTTCGCATCCAACACCCAAGATAAATAATTTTTCCCAATAATATCAAGAGCCACAATTACAAGTTTTGCTAGGTTTGTCATGGTTCAAACTAATTAAAGAAATAAATGAGAATAATTAAAATATGAAATGTAAAAAATGAAATATAATATCTTAAATAAAAATAACAGTAAATTTGTAAAGATAATAAATAATTCATAAGGCAAGAAAAGAAAATTTCAACTTGTATGGCTTCGGTCCACATAATCTCATGATTTTAGTTAGGAGGAAAAACCTTCCATATAAATGACAACCTATACCATCCATGAAGGAGGACTACAACCTAAGCCTTTCTTAAAGGAGGCATATACTATATCAAAATAAGAATAAAAACAATATGACTTCTGGTCATATAATCATACAATTTCAGGAATTAGATGTGTATGGCTTCTGGCCATAACTACAATAATATAAAAGGACTTGTAAAGGATATATATGATATAAGAACAATAGCAATCTCCAATCTTAGCCATGGAACCTGATGTTATATAAAAATCAGTAAAAGTATTTCTCTAATCCCATATAGTGGCTTAGATTATCCCATATCTATCAAATAAAATAAGGTATATGAAACCATTAAAGAAACCATAAGAAGATCATACCTTCATTTAGAGTTTCGTGCTGATAATGTGTTATAGAAGTATGTGTAATAAGAGAGCAAGATATAATTTCAAGAGAGAAGATTGATAGAATTTCTCATTCACTTGTGTGTATTTAATTCTTGAACAAAGACCTCTATTTATAGGCGCAAAACGAAGGTGAACAGTGAATTTTTTCAGGCTGCTACAATAATTTCGTGCTGCTATAGTACTCTTGCCTATGATGCTACAGTAAATATATGATATGGCTACAGTACTTCTGTATAAATAGTAACTTCCTACAGTCTTCTGTTTTTCTATATGAGCAATAATGTTTGATTTTAGGGATCAAGTTGATTAGAAGAACAAGTTGGTATGGATATGAGTCAATGGACATCCACATAATATTCATAACAGTTATCAAAATATTATATAATAAAACATATTATCCATTTGAATGATGATCATGATAAAAAAAAGGAAAATGGAAAAATGGAAATTGGCCCAATCACAATAAAGGTAGCATTGAATATATTTAGGGAGAATGACAGAAAAATACCATTTGAACTTCAAAATCTCGCTAATAAGAAGAGTAATGGGATTGACAAGTGTCAACACTCGTTTCCATTTCGATAATCGAAGAGTAATAAAGACGAAATTCCATGGCATACAAAAAAGTACAATTATACTAATAAAAGTATTCGTTTACAAATCTCAAGTTGTTCGTAGACAGAATACGAAATACAGCAAAAATTTCAATATATACAGGATTCCCTAAAATATCTTAAGAATAGACTAATTATAACCACCGTCTTTAACCTTGCCTCGAGACACGTGCCAATCACTTATCTGTATCTACACCTTTTCCTTTCAACCCACTGGCACCCACTGAGATGTTTATTTTTAAAAACAAAAGGGTGAAATTCCAAAGAATCCCCGTAGAGACATACGATCGACATATAAAATGTGAAAATTAAATATGCAATGCACCATATTAGGCAAAAATGAAAGTTCAATTTGATTCACATATAATTACCTCAGCCTAGTAACCGACTACAGCTAGGATTTTTGATATACCTTGGCTCGGCACCGAACCGCAACTAGGATTTTCCGATATACCTTTGTTGGGCACTGAACCACAACTAGGTACTGTGCCTTTAGCACACAATCATATCACGAAATACAGTAAAACATACATACAATTATTCACATAGTGTATGAAGGATGGTAGTCCCTACCTCAAAGTCTTATCAATCCCTTTTTAATGTGCCTCATAAAACGTGTTGTTCCAGCTTCCGACTCAGTCCTAAAATATTAAATGTACAAGAAATAGGTTATAACCTGTCCAAGTGTCATTTTAGACTTTTCCATAGTGTTTATTGTGGTTATATTAGTCTATGGTGAAATTTTACCAAAATACCCCCAGGACCCCGACCCGGCCTGGCCATACCCAAACCGATGGCATGTTTTCCCAAAATTTTGACTAGGGATATCCTAATTTATTTTCACCCAAGAAATCCATTTATGGGCTCAAAATCACCAAATTCAGTGTCAAATTACAAAAAATACCGTTGACAACCCCGATTTGGGGTTTTATGGGTGTTTTCGTAATTATGTTTTTTCGGCCTTTTCTGAAAAAGTGACCAAATGTAACCCTACCTATTTTTGCCTCCTGAATCCAATGGAATCATATATTTCATAAAAATTCAACTCCTAGCCCCCAGTTCTGGTCCTAGTCGAAACATGGTCAAGTAAAAGGGAAAATTGGACTTATGTATTTTAGTTTCCAAAGCTTGTACCTTTTCACTTCTAATCCCTTATTAACTCATTTAAACACCTTCTAATCATGATTTAAAAAAATTTGGGCAGCATAATCCCTTAGGGTTAGGACTTTTCCAAATTTACAAACTTGACAAAAATCACCAAGTCCAACAACAACTTCATACTTGTATAGATCTAAGATTTATGAAGTTACCTATTTAGTTCTTGGATTTTCTCTCTCTAGACGTCCTCCTCTCTTTCTCATTGAGCTCAAAATATGTCTTCAAAATCATACATTCCATGAAGAAGAGGAGTTTAGAGAAGGTTTCTAAGCAAAATCACAAGAGGAATGCTTAAGAAATCAATTTCTTACCTTGATCTTCTTCTTATTCTCTCTAGAACTCAAGAACTCTTCAAGCTCTCTCTCTCTCTTCTTTCTTGTGTTTGGCTGAAAATGAGCAAAGGGAAGAGGAAGGGAAATGTTTTATAAAATGGCTATTCTTTCCTTTAAGCCCTTGATTTTCAACATTGCATCTTGTTGTGACACATGGCAAGTAGTCTTATCTCCTTCTAACTATGCCATTAGGCTTCCAATTAGTATGGAAACTAGTTTTCTTCTCCCTTTGGTTAGCTAAAAAACCATCCCCCTCTTATGCTCCACTAACCAAATTGCTTTCCTCCAACTAATCCAACTATGCACTCAACTAGTGTACCATTATCATCATTACTTTGTCCAAGAAGCAATATTTAATTGCAATTAGACATGTGCTCTTAGAAAACCAATTATAAACTAATCTCATTCCATAGGATAATGACACTTGTCATATTTAATTTCATTAATCAACTTTTCCCTCTCATTTTTCCTTGCTAGGCGAAAATATGGAAATGAAGGGAAATAAAATTTGTTTTAATAATTCCATAATTCAATTAAATAAATTATGCATAATTCCTTCCAATTTCACAACTCTTCTTTTATCCTTGATGGAATATTCTAATTATACATTTTTCTTTATTTTCCTTAATTAATTGAAATTAACTTCAATTAATGGAAAAATAATTAATCTTGGGCTAAATTGGCAAAATTATGATTTTACTATTACCTTTGTAATCTAATTCCTTTCTTGAATTAATTTTCCCATTTCCTCATGAATATGAATATTTCAAAATTCATAAGTTCCAAATTTCATGAATATTCACCATTTTATTGAATTTCTCAAATAATTATAATATATTTTTTGTAAATATAAAATTTGGGGTGTTATAACAAGAATAGTAATGGAATTAACAACCCAAATCTTTATTAAAAGACTAATTTAGGATTTTGAAGTTCAAGTGATATTTTTTTGTCATTCTCTCATATATTTAATCAAAAGGAAAACTGAAACATAAATGAGCATAAATTGCAAGGGATTCAAATTTCAATTTAAAATTCAAGTCAAAAATTTTTTTCAATTTCAAATTCCACTTTAAAGCCAAACTAAAATCTAAATCAACAGTGAATGCTAGCAAACAATGGAGGGAAAATTAAATAAGTTGGCCAATAACAAATGAAAGATATGATGAAGTGGACAGTATACTTTGACCAATGATAACGAAGAGAGCACTATTGACAATATATATTGATAATAAAATAATTTAAAAATAATTTTATGAATTTCTCAATTATACTTGTATTTATTGGAAAATGATAGATAAAAAAATTTAAAATTGTAAAATTCCAAGTCAGATATTTTTCAGAAAAATGAGTTGTAAATTGCTTATCAAGTTTCGTCATTTCCTTATCAATTCTTAGTAATAAACATAATTTAGGATTTTTATAATTTTAAAGGTTTTTTTCTATCATTTTCCTTATATTTATTTTTGATTTCACCATCTCACCCTAAGCCTTCTCTTTTATGCCATATTTACCCCTCAAGAATCTCGAGCAAAAAAGAAAAACAAATATTTAACCTGATAAATCTATCACATACATATGATCTAAATTCAGTATTCAAATTCAGAAATTTCCGTAAACTCCCTCCACGCCTCAATCATAATTCCTCCTCATTCCTTTTTTTTAAACTGTGTGTTTGGATTAGCTTTTGGAGAATAGTTTTTACCATTTATGAAATATGTGAGAAAAGTTTTGTCCCGACTTACAGAAAAAGATTTCTGAAACTGTAGTTTCATGTTTTCTAAACAATCACTAAGTGTGTTTGGTTCAACCGAAGTTAGGTTAGGGGAGATTAATTAAAGTTAGGTTAGGAGAGGTTATGAGCTTTGTTTGGTTCAAAAAGAGGGAATGAGAGGTTTGGTTTCTTGTTTGGTTCAGAAATGTAGGTGAAGAGAGCTAATTAGAAGTTGACAAATATGCCTTTTTCTCTTTATTTATATATTTTTCTTTTTCTTTTATAACTTTTATATCTAAATTATTATTTCTTATTTTATTAATAATCAATATTAATCAATAAATTGTATCCAAATAAATTTGTTTGAAAAATACTTTACAATAAAAATTTAAGAATTTCAAAAATCCTGATAACCATTTTATTAATTTTGATATGTTGTTTAAATGTGTGTATTAATTTTTCCCTATCATATTCTTTATAAGAAAAAAATAAAAAACTCATATCACTCGCCCTTTCTCTCCGTTTTTTTCCTTGCTATGACCGTTTCTTTTCCCTATTAGGACCGGGAAAAAGCCAGAGGTGGCTTGTAAAGAATTCCCAATTAATCTAAGGATGTATCCAATGCTAGCAATAAGAAACAATCATTCCCAATTAAATCTAAAAGTGAAAGTAAAGGAGCTGGGAAAGGGGAACTAGGATAAAAATTAACAGGATAGAAATTGGCCAACAAATTAAAGTTTTTGATCTAGGCATTATACTCAGAACTGGATGGGGCAATTTGTTTTCTGGAGTGTGCGTTGAAGACCGAACCAGCAATCATAATACACAAGCGAGAGGCAATTTGCTTTCTGCTATCGCTGACAACAGCCAAATTTGTTTTCTTCTTCTTCTTCTCTATTCTGCTTCTAATATCCTAACGATCAGTGACAGGGTTCTATTTCTTAATGAACTTTTTAAGCTATCCTTTCTACTGACAGAATATAGGATATTGACAATTGTAAAAGTAAAGTATGGAGCTTCACATTTATTGAGGATTGTTACTAATTCTGATGATTCATGAACTGGAGCCCATTATAAATTTACCATATACCAGGTTGATGGTAGTTAGTAGTAACTTAGCGTGGATGACTTATTGAGTTAATTGTGATTGCTTTACAGCTGACTCACCTGAATTTTTATATATGCTGGCCATTTCGACAGATTGTGACATGTAGATTCAATGGCTAACGATGATATCAAGTCATGTTCATTGTTCAGTACTAAAGTTTGTGTTATTTGAATTTTTTGCTTCCTCTACGTTATTGTTCTCTCTACATGCTATCTCATCTCAGATCCCAGATGTGATCTCTTCTGTTTTGAATTGTATCTTCATTCAAAATTCATTTATAAATAACTCGCTCAGTCTGAGTTGATGAAATTATGTTTTGCGTGGTTAATTCCATGCATCTAAGTTGATTTATAGAACACACTTTCTTTCCCAGTTGGTTTGATGTGGAATATGCATGGTGATTCACTGGTGATGAGATGTTTCTTCTTTTCCATTTTTTTTTCATGAAATGCTCTTTTAACCCATTAGACTTTTTAGTGAACTTTAGTACTGTGTTCTATCTGGAGGTCATAATCATCCATGGTTAGAGGCCCATGATTTCCTGTTATATCTGCTCAGATGGAATCACTAATGAAGGCACAATGCATTAGGATATTGTTGTGTGAGGCTTATAAGCGCTACAGCTTTGTGGCTTTGAAATAATCTGTGCTATTTATTGGCAGCGTCTACATTCTAAGGCAATATTACTCGATATTGATAATTAATTGGTACTTCTGTTACTTCAGTGGTAAAAATTAAGGCAATGGCAGAGCAGAATCCCCAGGTTTTTATGGATGTCTCGATTAGCAATGTCCGTGCTGGAAGGATCATTTTTGAGGTTCAGTCCACGCTGGAAGGATCATTTTAGAGGTTCGCCTTTTCTTTTCAGTACTTTTTAATTACTGTGGTTATTGTGATAAATAAGGTCCATGTTGCGACGTAATGAATTCCTTCATCCTGCCAGCTATTCCCAAAGATAGCTCCTGCTACAGTTCAGAACTTCATTGCCTTGTGCACCGGTAATAATTTGATTCGATGGTTTTTGCTCCCCAGTAATAACCCTATTGTGCTACAACTATTTGACTAATTGAACAATGCCTCAGACATGCTAATGTATTTAGTCCCCCCAACCCAGGTGAGAAAGGTATTGGGAAGATTACGGGTAAGCCTCTACACTATAAAGGGTCCTTCTTCTATGATACTTGGAAGGGCTTCTCCTTTGTGAAGGTATGGTTTTTTATTTTACTCTTGCTACATCTAAGATCATTCTTCTGTATTGTAGACTATTCATCATGTTGCTGTTGAATGTGAACATAGCTCAGTAGTGGTCCCTTCTTTAGTCAATTATCCTTGTTTATGTTGTAGGATTAGGATACAGGGTTGATTTTTCATGAATGCTTTTCTTGTGATGTAGTTTTAAGCTTGTACCTACTAAGTTGTCCATATTATAATGCTAATAAGTTCCATAATGTCCAAAGCTGTTTTGTACGCATTGTAGTGTATTAACTTGATACTGACAACTGGTTTTCATTTTGTAGGACGGTGACCTTCTTAGCTCCTATGGTATGTTTTTTATTGTTGCTCGGAATTAGGATGACACATTTAACACATTTTTGAGATTGTAATTTATAGTCACTTTCACTTTTTGAAGTTGTCCGCCTCAAGTTTTTGGTCTTATCATCTTGGGTATTAATTACTCTTACTACTTATCACTAAATAAATAAAAGCGTATTCATATTTTTACCATGCATTACATGAGTTATAATGTGCATCAATGTATATGCAAGTCTTTAACTTATATAAAGTATCATGGCTTATTTAATAGGTCTTTCTTGCATTCAGTTTTTCTTTCCTTTATTTTCTTCACTGGTTGAAGCTTAATCTCGTAGAGTAACCTCTGAAGTTTTTCATCATTTTTGCATTGCGTCCTATCACAGCATGAATTTCAAGTATGAGTTTCATATTGTACAATGCTCTTTTTTTTTTGTAAATTTTATTAATTTCAAGTATTCTTTTATACATATATATAAGCTGTAATGTCTATTCTTTCACTTAATGTATCTCATTTTAATTTTAAATATTTTTGCAGGCGTATGTATGTGGTGCGAGTATTTGGGGTGCAGAGTTCCCAAGTATGTCATTTACTATATAAAATGAAATTATTGAAAACATTTTGTTCTTATAAACATAGTTCAAAATGTTTGTCTAATTACTTAGAGAGGAGATGCCTTCACTTCCCCTTAATGAACGGGGTTTGTTGGCCATTAATATATGTGACCGGTTTTGTCTTGGGTCACATTTTATTATCACTGTAAGGCCTGATCATTATCTGGACAGGTTTGTTTGTATGTTTAACATTGTTCTACCCCTTCTTTCCTCTTTTAATAAGTGAATTGGATGTGAATCTAAATTGTTTCAAACATTACTTTTGAAAAAGTATGTACCGTATAATTTGTGGAATCCGTGTAGGTTTCATATAGTATTTGGGAGGATTGTCAATGGGCTAGAGACCCTTGATAAAATTACAAGGGGCCCTTGGGTGGCTAATGTTATAGCCTCAGATTGTGGGATATACGATCTAGCTGAGACTAGAGTTGGTATGTAGATTAAAAGACGATATTTTATATTTAAATAAGTCTTTCAAATGTTTTGAATATATTATATTAAATCTATAAATATTTTATTCGTTTTAGATTTGTTTTAATTATTTTTCTCTTTAAATTTAATTTCAAGTCTAAAAAGGTAATTTTTTCCCTTGGAATCTCTTTTATTTTTCAGGAAAAAGAAAAAGCAAAGAATATTTGCCAGAGAAAAAGAAAGACGAGACGAGAAAAGGAGATAAGAATCGAGAAAAAGATGTAAGGATTGTGCAAAATGGCAGGAAAAAAGCGAGAGGATCATGTTGATTGGTAGTAGGTTGGTAGAACAGAGAAGTGGGTCACTACTTGTTAGACATTTGATAAAATTTTGCATGGGGACCATTTCTTTAATTATTCTATTTAAAAGATGATTCATGCTTGGAAAAAGATACGTATTGCAACCCACAAAGAGAGAATTCAAGTAGTCTTGTCTGATAAGTTTATAATTAAAATAAAAAAAATTGTTTTCTCAAGAAAATAAAAGATATGGTGCTGCATCGTTAAAAATTTTGTTGAAAACTTTGGCGGTAAAAATGTGTGCCTAAGTTTTGAGAATTTTTTTCCTTTAAATTGTGATAAAAATTAATAAGCATGTTTATTTACTGTGGTCTGCAGTTAATGGAACAGTCCCCAGCACCTCATTTCTTAATGAAAGTGTCATTTTTATGTGCCATTTTCTCTAAGAAACCTAATTTTCCCCAAAGTGAAAAAGCATAGCATCATTAATGCTTGATAATTCCCAGATCTGACTAATAGTTACATGTGTTAATATATAAGCTTTAGCAATTATAGTTTTGCCTGAATCACGACAAAATAATAAAAATATTAGCAAATAAACATGGACAAGATGTTGCAACTATGTCGTTTGATTATCCTAATTCCTTTCCTTGACTCAATAATTAATGAAAATAATAAGTGAAATGAAGAGAGAGACTCACAGAGCTTGTGTTGCCCCAGCCCCCGGCCGCACCAGCACAACATAAGAATAGTCCCTATAAGAGAAATACCATTTGCCTGAATCACGAAAAAATAATAAAAATATTAGCAAATAAACATGGACAAGATGTTGCAACTATGTCGTTTGAATATCCTAATTCCTTTCTGTTGGACTTCGGTCCAAGTCCGCCCTTGATGGGCCGGACTATTTGATTAAGGGCATAAGTTTCCTTTATCAAATAATCAATCAATCAACATAGGATTGTTGCTTGGAAAATAAGTTGGGAATTAATTGTGAGATCATGGTTAACAAAGGAATCTCCATGATTGAGGAATCGATTTAGAATCAATTGAATTAATTCACCAACTTGGAGAGCAAGAAAGGAGTGCACACACTACCTAATTAGTGGTCACTCTGATCACTATAAATAGTGTGTGCCTCTAGATTGCAAACCACCCCTACCATTGAGCTTTCTGGCAATCTCCTCTTATCTACCATCTTGCTTGTTCTGGTGCACTGCTATGCAAACCCTGATTAGGCTCTTGTAGTCTAATCCTTGCGTGGGCCCCAAACTCGGATCCGACTTTACCGGTACGCTCTTCTACTCTACTGCTTAATCTGGTTTATATTTCCTTCACTTTCCTTGACTCAATAATTAATGAAAATAATAAGTGAAATGAAGAGAGAGACTCACAGAGCTTGTGTTGCCCCAGCCCTCAGCCCCCGGCCGCACCAGCACAGCACAAGAATAGTCCCTATAAAAGAAATACCATGCTGCCAATCGAGAGGAACAAGATGATGAGATGGCGAGGTTTGAAAAGCAATTTTTAGCAGGTCTCCAACAAGATCTGAGCAGATCCAAGAAGAGACGACGGTGACTTCAACATGCCAGTGAAGGGGAGCTCCACTAAGTAGATCTAAGCCTTCTCTTGTGCATCTGTGACTTTGAGGAGGCCAAGTGAGACTGCCACAATGACGAGCTTGAATGAGAGAACGTGTCACCGGAGAAGGGGGGCTCCAAACATATAAGCCTTCTCTTATCTTGTGAATCTGCAGCTCTGACCAAAAGCTAATATTCCAAACTCCCTTGCATGACGTTGCATTTATTGTCTAATCTTCCAATTTCACTTTTCACTATACAGCAGCAGTGGACAAGACATATGTATATGAGAGTATAGAGTTAAAATTCGTGAGATTTAGGGTATAAATTCATGGCTACATATTAGTTTTCTTTACCCTATTATGTTGTCCGAAAAACAGAATATATACTAAAAATTTGCAGAAGCTTAAACAGAGGCTATAGATGGAGTTTTTGACTAGGTCTTTTGGTATAAGAACATGTGGTTCTGGTAATATCAGATAGTATACTGATATATGACTGTGTGAAACTTACCTCTTCCTCATTTCAAGATAGTGAAACATAAGAATGGCGAGAATAAGAGGTGGACCAAGAGGTAGAGGTGCTGGGCAAGGTCGAGGAGCTAGACCTGACCCAATGCAACATATACAGGGTATTGCATATACGATGTGATTATTGTTTGAGTATGTCATTCTTTGTAACGTGAGTATAGTGTCTTGGACATGCATATTAGCTTAGTTGTGGTCTGGGACCCAACAGAGGCTCAGAGTTCAACTAGGGTTGTAAACAGTCGTTTGACCTAAATGAACATCCCAAATTTGGGATTAGAGGTTTGAGAATAAGCCTAAAGCAAGTTGACTACTAAGCCCTGGTTTAGCAAGAGTCCCAGTAAAGCATAAATTTATTCTCCAAAATTTCCTTTATACCTTTGGGGTATTAAAGGGAATATTATGGTGAATTTAAAAGCACGGGGAGTGAAAAAACAATGCAATTAAAGGTCATATAGATAATATTATTATGTGGGAACAAAATTAACTACAAAAAAAATATGATTTAATAGCGATTAAAAAGGTGTATTTGTATCAGTTTTAATCGCTACAAACGACATTAGTAGCGGTTAACAAAATCGCTACTAAAATCACTATTGCAAATGATTTTGTTGCGGTTATTTACTCAAGCAAAAAAAACCGTTACTATATTTTTAGCAGTTTATTCCAACCACTACAATATTCTCATATTGAAAACACATTATCTGTCAATTTTGTAGTGGTTCTATAACTGCTACAAACATTGGCGCCAAAATTTTGGGTAGCAGGAAAAGAAAAATGAAAATTTTTCTCCTTTATTGTAGCGGTTAAAAAGCCGCTACTAAATTGAATTTGTAAAATGATGCCAAAAGTTAGTAGCGGTTATAAAACCACTACTACATTCAAATGAAAATTCAAATGTAGAGCCAGAAATTTAATTCCTTTTTAAAATTTGTAGCGGTTGAGTCCATTAAAACTGCTACAAACGTTTGTAAAATTTTAAAATATATATATACAATTATCTGTTTCCATTTTGTTTTAATATTAGATTCAATAGTTTATTATTTAAATAGTTTAGCTTATAGTAGTTATTATTTAAAAGCAATGATTTGATTAAGTTGGATAAGTATAAACTTTATATTGGTAATATTAATGAGGATATATATGGTAATAAGAAATTATTATGTTGTTTGCTACAATGTGATTATCATTATGTAAGGAAAATAGAAAACGATGAGAAAATATCCTTCAATATTTGCAAAACAGAAAAATAGTGAGAATAAATATTATGCGAGGGAAAAAATTTGAAATCAAGGAATTAAAAAACTTTTTACCATATTTGATCACCTTATCAACTCCTCAACTCGTAGAAAAAAATTTGTAAATGAGAGAAAACGAATGAGATGTAAGGTTAAAAGAAATGGGGAAGTGCTTGAAATGAAGTGTGATGGGGGTATTTATAGGGATCTGTATAGCACTTGTAACAGTTAATGTGACAGGTTTTGTTACGGTTTATTTTGTAGCTGTTATTGTATATTTCTTTGAGCACTTGTTACATTAGTTGCGATTTTTTGTTGATTTTGTAGCTGTTATATAACCGCCACAAATATTTTTATTAATTTTTTTTTAAAAATATACATTAAGATTTAAAAACAAAAACAATTTATTTAATCATTCTTCTTTGTCATCCCTACAAAAATTGTGTGAAGAAATTGTTAGTGTGGTATTAATTTGTACAAAAATTAAATTTAAATGATGTGAACTTAAAAAAATACACCGAACTATAGGTAAATTGTCATCGCTTTCAGGGAAGAAGTTTTTAAAATTGGTAGGCTGAAACGACTCACTCTCATAAACGATGTTATCACCATCACCCATATCGTAAAGGTCTAGAGGCTTTAAATCAACTATCATGTGCCAATCCCTATGCCTCTCGTCCTCAACATAATAAATCCAGTGTGCCTCTGAGGTAAGAATATACGACTCATCATCTTCAGATTGACCAGTGTGAATTGGCCATGAGAAATTTACCGATGTAATGCCTAAGTCGTCATTTATGAGTCCCTGGAAAGTAGTAGTATTTGCCTACAAACACTTGAATACCGTCACGGTGAAACAGCCTTGGTAATTTAGTTTGACGACATCAAAAAGCTTTCCATGGTAAGGGACGCCTCCAAACTGCATGTTGGCGTCACTGCTGCTCCCATAACTCCTTCTCCCAAAGATGTCATAAACACCCGAATTTTGAGTTTTCAATCCTTGATCTAGTGAAACCGTGCAAATTGTGAAACCATTGACATTAGATGTTGTAAACCTTTTTGTATGGTCAAAAGGGCCGCTTGTGAGAGCTCTAAAATCTGGTGAGTGTGGATTATGGTCATTTAGTATTCTGTGCGCAAACCAGCTTTAGAATTCTCTGTGGACCTTTTTGTCAACTTTGAAGGATGTTTGTGTACGGATCTTGAGTTGACCCTTCATATGAATTTTGAATTCCATGCAATTAATCATGGGAAGGCGATCATGAAATGTAAGTACAAAATGGTACGAAAGATATAGAATAACATATGAGTATACAATTCTTACTAAAAGAAGGGTTCAACTTGAGTGCAATTAATCAAGGCATGTCTATGTGCTTGCAACTTCTTAGTTGCTGTTAGTTTGAAGTTGTTAGTTCCTCCAACTGGTTTACCAACACGAGGGATAAATTTTCCTGATGTTGGCATAGACTCAAGACAATCATCTACACGAGACGGTCGGTTGAAAGCCGTCTCAATGTCATCAAAGTACCTTGAACAGAAATATAGGACCTCATCCCCTATATGACCTTCAACTATAAAACCTTCTGGCCATACCTTATTCCTTACGTAAGATTTCAATTTCCTAAGAAATCTACAAAGTAAAGAAGGAAAAATGATATGAAATGCTAAAAAAGGTGACTAGTAAAGATAGGAACTAATAATGACACACATATGTAAAATGAATACCTCTCAATAGGATACATTCATCGATATTGAATTGGGCCAGCGAGCTTTGTTTCATGAATAAGGTGGACTATAAGGTGACCCATCACAATGAAAAATGATGGCGGAAAGATCATCTCTAAATGATAATGCATAAGAATGATTTTAGACTGCATCTGATCGAGCTCCTCAACAATCAAAACCTTGGAACACAACTTCTGAAAGAAAGAACAAAGCTCTACCAAAACGATGGACACATTGGGAGGAAGTGCATTCTTTATAGCCAGCGGAAGTAACTGTTGCATAAGAACATGTGAGCTATGACTCTGCAGGCCAACAACCTTTCGAGCCTACATGTCAATACATCGTGAAATGTTGCTTGAATACCCATCTGGAACTTTTATTTTCTTTAACGTCGTGAGGAAGACTTCCTTGTTGGATTTTGTAAGGGTGAACTTTGCCGGTTGAAATTTGTCATGCTCATCTGGCCATGCGTCTTCACGAACTCCCATGGCATGTAAATGTTTCCTTACTTGAAGATGATCTTTTGACTTACCTGGTTAGTTAAGTAACGTATATAGCACATTGTCGTATACATTTTTTTCAATGTGCAAGACATCAAGACTGTGGCAAAGTAAATTAGATTTTCAATATGGAAGCGTAAAGAAAATGCTTATCTTCGTCTATTGCTGAGGCGCAAAAGTCTTGCTCATCTTTTGCCCTGCTTTTGCTGTATTGTCGCTTTTTTTGAACTCAAATTCAACATCCTCAAGCTTCTATAAGATATCTGTACCGGATAAAGTCTAAGGTGGTCCTCTTTTTTCTGGTTTCCCATTGAAGCAATTTTGTTGCAATTTAAAATTGTGTCTTCTATCGAAAAACCTCGATGTCCCATAAAGCACTAGTTTTGACTGTGGGGAAGACGCACTACATCAAAGTCAAAATTGCAAGCTGGACACGCAGACCCAGTATGCACATTCCACTCGAATAATGTTCCCAGGCTAGAAAAGTCACTAATCGTCCACATTAAGGCTGCATGCAAGTTGATCAATATCTTTCCGTATGCGTCATATGTCTCGATGCCAACATTCCACAGGTCAAATAATTCCATTATAAGTGGTTGGAGATACACATCGATGTCATTACTCGGTGCCTTTTTTCCTGGAATGATCATAGAAAAAATGAAGAAGCTTTGTTTCATACACATCCATGGGGTAAATTACAGGGAACTAAGACTACCGGCCAAATACTGTAACTTGTGCTAAGATTCCTAAATGGATTGAAACCGTTGGTCGCCAAAGCAAGCCAAACATTTCTGGGGTCAGCCATGAAAGATGGAAAGTCTTTGTCAAATGTTTTCCAGGCGTTTGCATCCTGAGGATGTCTTAATTTACCATCTTCATTCTTATCAACCTCATGCCACCTCATGTGCTCCACCGTTTTGGATTACATAAACAATCTTTGTAAGCGCGGCTTCAAAGAGAAGTATATGAGAATCTTTGCAAGTTTCTTCTTCTATTTTTCCCCTTCTGAATTATCTTATACCTCGATGTGAGACATCGCTTACAAGTCTCCCTGCTGGCATCATCTCCCAAATATAGCATACAATCGTTAGAGCATGCATCAATTTTTCAGTAGTTCAAGCCCAATCTATTAATAATCTTCTTGGCCTAGTACAATGTTGTGGGAACCTCCACGTCTGAGAACACATCTTGTAATAATTCTAACAATATTGACATTCCCTTATCTGTGATTCCACACAAACACTTGATATGATACAACTTGATCAAGAAAGATAATTTAGAGTATTTTTCGACAACCTTGATATAAAGGATGATTGCTTTGTCTATTAAGCTGAAAAAATCCTAAGCTACTTCGTTCCTCAAGAACACCGGCTCTGAACCCTACACTTCTTCGTTGAAGTTGTCGTCTTGAAAACCACACACATCACGCATGGCATCATTAATTGAATCATCTTCATCTACTTGAACTCTTACTTGTGAACTATGAGGAAGAGCATCATCATATCTCATATCGGCCTTCTCACCATGAACTCCCCATAATGTATAGTCTTCCAAGAAAGGCTTCACAAGCAAATGTTCCTTAACAACTTGTCGTGCATGCCACTTCTTGAATTTGCATCTCTAACACAGACCAACGATCTTCCCATTACAACTGGCATGAGAGTATGTGAAATACAAGAAATTGTTTAATTTGTACAAATATTCTGGAGAATTGCATGGCAACCTGATCTATGACTTATCCATAGCAAGTGAGAAAATTTAGTAAAGAAGACGAGTGAATAGAGAATGATGGCTGCCTGGAAGCTTATATTAAACTTCTCCAACGTTTAACATTTAGTAGTCGTTTCAACCACTACTAAGTATCATTTTGTAGCAGTTATTTTAAATAAACCGCAACAAATTTTAACGACTATTGGTGGATCCTCTGCTACCTTCGACACCTCGTATTCCTCTAAGAAAGCGCCTACAAAGAAAAAAATATTAAAAGTATTAAAACAATATAAAACAATTATAATTATTAAAAACATAAAATTTATGAAATTTATATTAAAATTATAATTATAAATAAATTACCTGCCCCTCTGTGCTCCTCCTGAACTAGATAAAACTCGCCTAGTCGTTCAGTGAGACGTCATTTGGAACATTTTTGATCAGCTGCTATAGAGGAATCATCCCATCCATATTCATAACTTGGAAGAGATGATTCCTCATGTTCCTCCAGCCGTCGCCCATTTTCATCAGCGTGTACCTCTTCCGGTTGTCCCGGACAGCAAACCTAAGCTATAACACAATTGAATAAAAATTAATTAAATACGACTAATTACAAATGAAAAAATTTATAAATATTATTTAAATACAATTCATTATAAAATATATAATATAATTAAATACTATCAATTACATACCTTCACCACATTGTCCCACGCCATGTCCTTCGGCTCCTTGGGAACGTTCCTCCACGTCTTGAAGTAAAGGGACAACTGCATCCAATTCGAGCCCAGCTTGTTTAGGAAGCGATTGAACAAGTGACCCCCACTGTCAATGGGCTGGTCTGTGGCCTCATTCCACGGAACTATAACTCATAGTGTATGGTCCAGGCTATTCAAACCGACCACGTCCAACCTCCTCATAGATATTTTCCCCTGATCATCTGCACAATTTACCACATACGTTAGATAAATTTAAATTCAAATTTCACAGGTCAAATTTAAGTATTTAATTCAGTAAATAAAAAATTATATTTACCTTAGACCTGCACCTTAAACCTAGTCGATCGGGAAGACAACCATCGTGGGTTTTTCTGATCCCATACCTCCTCCTCGTCCAATAACCACTCCATGTCACTGAGTGGAATTGCGAATTGAATTCCTCGATCTCCTCGTAGTCGTAGAGACTTAGCTTGCCTCCCTCTCCTAGAAGAGCCTCAGGCACCTGTGGTGTAATAGCCTCTTATGGGGCCGTCTACTGTAGTTATGGTGGGCTGACTCCTTTGGCCGCTACGGCGCGGTCGACCCCTGCAACGACATAGTGGAGACATGCCTACCCCTGTACTGCCCTCTGCTACCGCTTCTCCCACTACCACCTCTGCTACTGCTCCCCTACAAAAATAGGTCTGGGGGAAATTCATCTTCCTTCCCCTTCCCCTTGTCTCACTCAGAAGTCATAATATAATATATACATGTAAAAAAATATATTAGCACAATTTATATCAAAATTATAAAATAATAGCCAAAAAATATACAAAGCACTTAACTTTACTAACCTCACATAACAAACTCTCTCAAAAGCTTCAGCAGAACCTCGAATCTCGAGCAAAATCCGAAGGGCACGTGAAAAATCAAAATGGCAAAATGAGAGAAAGGGGAGGCGCGCGACCTTTATAGCACCAGGATTTATAGCGGTTCCAAGAGAAACCTCTACACTAACAGCTACAAATCTGCAAACCCCTATCTCGGTTAACATAAACACTTATAGTGCTTACAAATAACCACTACAAATAGGCAAACCATTTGCATTCTTTAGTGGTTAAAGCTTATAACCACGACAAATTTTCGGTACACTTTGTAGCAAGGTGAGCTGTTGCAAATTTGTAGCGGTTTTAGCAAAAAACGCTACAAATACATATTTGTAGCGATTTTTTTAACTGCTACAAATTCACTACTATGAACTATCATTTTTTTGTAGTGATTGTACAAGTTGAGGTTTGCTGTCAGTGGGTTTCCCGATGTGCAGTCTTGTTGTGTGACATTTTTAAATAGGCAAATGATGTCCAATGCTTATGAAACTCTCCAGAATAAAAGTAGACTTATCATGCATTAATTTGATAGGTCATAAAAGTCATTTAGAGCTGCACATAAGGAGTTATGTATTTTTGAAACTAGCCCGGTAAAACTGGCTAGTTTCAGTAGCAGTGTCCAAAAATAATAATTCTGGGAATTGTAAACTTCCAATTGGCTAAAGGCTATATTTTTTCTTGAAAATAGGCTTAATAAAGGTTATATAGCCTTTGGAACCACACCAATTGGATCTCTATAAATAAATATATGAATTTTCAAATTTGGATGAAAATTCTGCCATATTTCCAGCAAGGTGTGAAAATCATAAAATGTATGGGAAAAATGGTAATTTGCCAATAAGATAGGACGCTGGTTATTTTTCTCTTCTCTAGAGCACCAATTCGTCCAAAAAGAGACAAACGAGGGGAAAAATAATTAATTGAGCACTTATATGTATTTGGATCAATTTCTGAGAGGAGATCAAAGAAAAAAAATAATGATGACGATGAGTCAACAATTGCAACTCAAGAACTAAATAAGTGGATGAGGAAATATATGATAAATAAGGATCAAATATTACTACCTCTTGAAGCCCATTTTCGGCCAAGTGTACGAGGGAAGAGAAAAGATGATTATACCAAGTTAAATGGCATGTGTTGAAATTGCCATAAAATACAATAAAACTAGAGATATTTTATAAGTTTTCTCTTTCCTTCTTGAGTCTCATTTTTGGTATGCTGAACTAGAGAGAGAGAGAGGGAGAGAGAGAGAGCTATTTGAAGTTTGAGAGCTCAAGAACAAGCAAGAAGAGTGAGCTCAAGCCAAAAATCCAAGATAAGAAGTTGTAATCCTGGAGTTTATGCTTCCTAGTTCTTGTAATACTTCTTCTAACCTTCATATCTCCTTGAACATGGCTTGAAGCAAGTAAAAGCAAGAGTAAAGAGAGAAAAGGATGCACATCTAGAGAGAGAAAGTGGAGAAATCACAAGCTAATCTTAAGAACCTTGATTATCTTGTTGATTATGTTGTCATGGTGGTTGTTTGTTGGTTGATTGGCTTTGTTTTCATGATTTTTGCAATTTGGGATGTTGAAACCCTAGAATGTTATGTTCCTTAATTTTCCATTAATCATGTTTAATTGGTGTTAAAGTGGTTAAATAAGTGATTAGAGGTGAAAAGGAGGTGATTGGTTGGATGAAATCACAAAAACACATTTTTCCCTAAATATTTGAAAGTTTCGATCAGATATAGAATAGGTAGAAGGACCAGGATTTTGCTAAATTTGAGGTTTCCAATGTATTCCTTAGGCAATATTGTGAAGGAATACACGTGTTCACGATTTTTGGATAATTGTATGCAAATCTAGAAATTTTTGAAGTTAAAAGGAAGTGTTGTTTGATTTGTTTCACTGGAGGCAGTCTGATTGTACTATGAATTTCGTTTGCCAAACCTAGTCAAAATATTATGAAATTTTACAGGCTTACCGTAGAGATGTAGAGCTTTAATTTGGACTAATAGATTAAAAAGATATGATTTTCAAAGTTGTGCCCTATTTCTGGAATGCAATTTGGAACAGGGGAAGCTTGGCGAATTTCTGGGAAATATGTGATAATAGTGACTAGACTTGAGTATTTTTATATAACTGACACTTAAAGAAATTTACACAAAATTTGGAACCAGTGAATTTGGATTTTTGTAGAATTAATTATGAGTTTCCAAACTTGGTCAACAAAACTAGCAGATTGGGCTAACCTATGAATTTATGGCAATTATGTTAAGTTGTCATAATTATTGACCCACATATAAGAAACATGTCCTAAAGGCCCATGTAGCCATATTGGACATTCATTTTATTGGCTCTAATAATATGAGTATTTATTTAGGGCCATGAGAAGCAAAGAAGAAGCAACTTCAATGGTTGGAAAAAGTTACAAGAGGAAGACTCAAGACAAGAGGTAGGACACTTACCTTTTTTGCATGTATTTGATATTTCTGCTTGTGTAGTGATGTATGTGACTGCTTTACTTGATTGTGTAAAGCATATTTAAATAATGAAACTGTAATATCCTGAATTGTAATCAAGGATTAATAACTTCAAAGTGATGTAATTAGTAATAATTAAGCACTTGTGAAGTATATGATGTGTAATGTGTTATTAAGGTGCTTAGTAATGATTTAATGAGCATTGTGATAATCAGGGGCAAAATGGTAAATTTACCAACCGATTAGTCAGATACTGAAAAGGAAACTCCCTGGTAATTGAGATCAATGGCTAGGATTGAAAGAGCATTAGGTGGAATCCTATGCATGCAAGTCCATATGAAATCATGGTAGGAAGAATGAGATGGTGCCAAGTGGCAAAATATGAACCATAGATGAGGTCAAATTTTCAAACACTCTTCCCTCTCTCTCTCAAGTCGGTGAAGAAGCATGGGGAATAGGAAAATCTTCATTAACTCATCTTTCTCTCATCCTCCTCCATTTTCGCTGAATTAGCCAAGAAAGAGAAAGAGAAAAGCTTAAGTCTTGGTAAGCAAATGCCCTTATATGCTCAAACACTCTTCATTGATGTTGTTCAAGAGGTTGAGAGCTTGACTTCTATGGTTTCAGAATTGTCATTGGTGGTGTTTAAGAGATTGTGAAGTTTGAGAAGTTGAGGAATCAAGGAAACCACATTTGGGAAAGAGAGGTAAACATTTAATGCATTTTGGTATAATTGTTTTGGCCATTGGTTTGGTTTTGTAAATTCTGGATTTTTGCCCTGATTTCTTGTGATTTTAGAAGATATGAATTAAGTGATGTAATGTGGTGGAATAGATGCCAAATAGTGTATGGGAGGCAATGGTTTTGGTTTTGATTTGAAAAGAGGAAGTTTGGCAAATTATGGTTTTGGGTAATCTTGTAACCTAGAGATGGGAATGTGTTGCTTGAGTGGGAGTTTGGTTGTTTTGGGTTTACCAATGGGCTCCTTGTATTAAAATAAGTGAGAATGAGTTTTGGTACAAGCTTTAGAACCATTGATAGCAAATTGGTCAATTATGGAAAACCTTATTAGTTGCTGCGATATGGCTTCTGATAAGCTTCACTCGAGTGAGGAGCGGTCTCACTCGAGTGCAGTATGAAATTCTGGGTATTTTGGTTAAGTCTTCAGGCAGAAACCGTGAGCACACTTCCTGACTTGTGAGTGAGATATGATCCCACTCGAGTGAGCACGGGCATGCTTGAGTGAGGGAGTCAGTTTAAGACCTGGGAGTTTATGGTTGCTCTCGAGTAGTCACTCGTTGGGCCTCACTTCTTGGTGCTCGAGTGCACTTGAGGTAATTGCTCGAGTACAGCTTCTTGTGCTCGAGTGAGTGTGAGAAATATTTCGAGGTTTGCTCTCGGGCAAACACTTTCTGTGTCTCACTCGCTGGTGCTCGAGTGCAATTGGGGGTGTCACTTGAGTGAGCCAGTCCAAAATCAGAAATTCTTCCAAGAAGGAGGGTCTTCGGGGTAGTTTCTCCCAACCTTTTAGGCATATGTTTAGACCTATAATAGTCACCTAAAGAGTTTAAATGATAACCAACTTAAAGTATTATAGAATTAAGAACTTGGAAAAGAGATTGACGGGTTGTCCCTAACTTGGTTTACAGGATTTGATATTTGCCGTCCTCGAGAGCCCACAGTACCGAAAAATGTCAGGAAAGGACCAGGTAGTGACTCTCTCTCTTATACTATGTGTAATGCACTGTATGTGTGTTGTATCACTGTTTTGTGATGATCTCTGATGCTGCTGCGATTACAGGGGGTAATAGCTGTCGTTTATAGCCAAAGCTGTTGTTTACAGCGTAAGATGTCGTTATTGTGATTACAGCGTAAGCTGTCGTTATTGTGATTACAACGAGAGCTATCGCATTGTGTAGACAGCCGTGAGTGTTGTCGTTTGTGGTAAAATCCATATATCTTTGTGTTGCTGATGCTGTTTGTGATTTACGTACATGCTTTGTGTTTATGGATTGTGTGAGTGATTTGTTATTACTGGGATTCTCTCGAATCTCATTCTTTCCAATGACTAACATTTCAGAAAGGGCAAGTAGCTCAAAAGAGAAGCAGGCAACCCAGAGCGATTAGGACCCTTTAGGGGTATATTTGATTTTGGAGATGTTGGTTATCCATTTTGAACTTGGGATTACTGTATATTTTGGAGATGTATATATATGTATACTTGAGTTGGTCATGTAATTCCCTAGTGAGAATTACAAACACTTGGTTGATAAATGTATAGAACCCGGGAGTTACCGGGGATTTGATTACACACTCTGATATGAATGAATGTATATTAACTGCACAGGTAATTATATTCGAACTTTGAAATTGAGACCAGGATGTGGGAAAAGTTTTGAAAGTTTTTACGAAAATCTTACTGCAGGGTGGGAAGTTAAAATGAGTTTAAACTATCCGACGGCCTCCAATTTAATTATACGATATCGAATAATCATTACGTGTTTAAAGGCAGGGGGTTACAGAAACTCTGTTTTTGTTTATACTATGGCCATAGATATGTTGTATGAAACATTCAACATGCAAATATGTCATTATGGGGCATGCATCTTGTAACGCCCCAAATTTTATTCACCAATATGCCTTGTAATTATTTGTGGCATTTAATGAAATGGAAGGGTGAATATTAGCTCACCTTGAATAGCCTCCAGCTATAAATTCTGGATCATAGGAATCAAACATTGAAAATTGGAATGTGAACAGTGCTACCAGTATAATTTTTGGCTAGGTAGCAAGATTGCCAAGTGATTTTGGATGATTAAATGATATTCAAAAAATGTGAAATTTTATAGAATGAAAGTACACATCCTAAGCTTTAATTTAATAGGTCATGGGAATTATTTGGAGCTATGTATAAAAAGTTATGAATTTTTAAAGTTAGCTCAGTGAAACTGAAAAGTTTTTATGGTAGTGTCCAAAGATGGAATTTCTAGGAATGGTGAGGTTCATATTGGCTAAAGGCTATATTTTCCCTTGAAACTAGACTCAATAAGGGTCACATAGCCTTTGGAATCACCCTAATTGAAGCTCTGCAAATAAAATTATTATTTTTCAAAGTTTGGTAAGAAAATTTGACAAAATTGCCAACTATTACAAATTTGAAAAAAAAATTATAATGGCAATTGTGTAATTGTTTAAGACAATTGGAGAAAAACCCAATTGGTTAAATTGGGACCAAGAGTGGCGTATTGGGCTGACTAGGGAGAATAAGAAATGGTTCAAAGTCTATAAGAAACATATGCTCAAGAACAAGGTATTGATTATGAGGAAACATATGCTCCAGTGGCAAGATTGGAAGCAATACGAGTACTCTTAGCCTTTGCTTGCATTAAAGGTTTTAAACTTTTACCAAATTGATGTGAAAAGTTCTTTTCTAATTGGTTATATTATGGAGGAAGTATATGTAGAACAACCTCCTGGTTTTGAAGATGAAACAAAGCCTGATCATGTTTCCAAACTTAAGAAAGCTTTATATGGTTTAAAACAAGCACCTAGAGCTTAGTATGAAAGGCTAAGAAAATTTCTTCTTGATCAAAACTTTGTTAGAGGAAAAGTGGATACAACTCTTTTCATTAACCATAACAAAAATGATCTTCTAATTGCTCAAATTTATATTAATGATATTATCTTCGGTGCTACTAATGAATCTCTTTGTCAAGAGTTTTCCAAGCTTATGTAGGGAGAATTTTAAATGTCTATGATGGGAGAATTAAACTTCTTTCTTGGACTTCAAATGAAGCAACGGAAGAATGAGATATTTGTATCTCAAACAAAATATTTGAAAGAATTGTTGAAGAAGTACGGAATGGATAATGCTAATGGAGTTGATACTTCAATGAGCTCTACAACACTGTTGGATGCTGATGTAAAAGGCCCTGACTTCAACATCATAAATATAGAGGAATATTGGTTTGTTATTCTATCTAACAACAAGCAGGCCAGATATACAATTCAGTGTTGGAATATGTGCCAGGTATCAATTTGCTCCTAAGGTATCACATGCAGAGACCGTAAAAAGAATCTTCAGATACCTAGGAGACACAGTAGAACTTGGCCTATGATATCTAAAAGGAGGAAACAAATATTTGATGGCCTATTCAGATTCAGATCATGGAGGATACAAAACTGACAGGAAAAGTACCAGTGGACAATGTCAATTCCTTGGAGGTTCTCTGGTATCATGGTTCAACAAGAAGCAGAACACAGTGTCATTATCTTCCACTGAAGCTGAATATATAGTTGCAGCAAGCTGTTGTTCTCAAGTACTATGGTTTAAACAACAACTTCAGGATTTAGGAATATGTTTAAAGGAGATACCAATTTATTGTGACAACACTAGCACCATTAGTTTGGCCAAGAATCCTGTACAACATTCAACAACCAAGCACATAGATATCCGACATCACTTCATTTGAGATCATGTTCAAAAGAAGGATGTCAAAGTAGAATTTATTCTGACACATCTTCAACTTGCTGACATATTCACAAAGCCGATAGCTAAGGATTAATTCTTATATATATATATGAAGAGAATTGGGAATGGTTAATCCCAATGAGCTGTAAGTTTTTTTCTTAATTATTATGTTTAATGTAATGACCCAATTTGGGATTATGGGCTAATTATGCTAGTAGTGATGTAATTGTTGTTGAATTCAATGTGAATATGTTTTAATCAATGCCTAAGCCCTATATTTATGCTTAAGTATGGATTAATGTCTAATTGGGTTAAAATATAGGGGAGGGCGCATAGTTATAATGGTGGGATGATATAATGTGCTTGATAGTGATTTAGTAAGCCTTGTAATACTCAAGAGCAAAATGGTAAAGTTACTGACCAATTGGTCAGTTACCGAAGAGGAAACTCATTGGTAACTTAAAGATCAATGGTTGAGATTTATTTATCAAGGAATCAAGTAGGATGGAATCATGTGCTTTGAGCTCAAATGGAATTATGGTTGCAAGAATAAGATCATGACATGTGTCAAAAGATGAACTATTGGATTTTGTCAAATGTTCAAACACCTTCCTTCTCTCCTCTCTCCCTCCAAAGTCGGCTGTGGGTATTGGGACAAGGGAAAATCTGCTGCATCTTCATCATTTCATCTCTCTCTCATCTTATCTCTATTTTGGTCAAGCTCAAGTGGAAAGAGAAAGAAGAAATCTTAAGGTAAGTGCTCTAATTGACCTTGAATGATGAAATTCTCTTTATTAAAGTTGTTCATAGTGTTGAGAGCTTCATCTTCATGGTTTTTGATTTTTGAAAGGTTATGTTTGAGCACTTGAAGAAATTTGAAAGTTGAGAAATCAAGGAACTCCCTTTGGAAAGAAGGAAGAGATAAGGAAGAGCTCTCCATTGATCTAAGTTTTGTAATCCTAGGTTGAGTTTGAGAATTTATGATTTTGCCCTAATTTTGAGTCATTTTGGAATGGATGAATAGCCTAGTGTATTATGGAGGAATTAGTGTTATAATGTGCCTCTAAGCCATTGTGATTAGTTTGGAATTGAATTGGAAGGTTTGGAAATTTTGGTAGTTGTGGTGCAGAATGAGCCAAAACCCAAAACTTGTTAGGGTGGGAATTTTATTGTTTTGAGGTTTCCAGTAGGTTCCTTGTGTGAAATTATGTGGCAAAAGGATTAGGCAGGAATTTTAGAACTATTGGAAAATATTTGGTAAAATTGGGACAATTTTGTCAGCTGCGGCATTTTGGCTTCTGATAAGCCTCACTTGAGTGAGGTAGGGTCTCACTCGAGTGCAGCAGTATATTTCCTCTTTTTCCTCAGTGTTCAGTAGAGTTCTCAGGTTGAAAGCAAGAGTGCACTTCCTTACTTGCGAGTGTTATGGGGTGTCACTCAAGTGCTTGGGTGTCACTCGAGTGCATGTGTGCTCTGTACCTTGAAGTTGTGTCTCAGGCAAACACTCGCAGGCCATTTTCCAAGAGTATAACTTAACACTCGCGAGTATTGGTTCATCACTCAAATGCTGAGGGTAGTGCTTGAGTGAACTTTCCACTCTAGGGTTTCTTTGTGCTCTCGGGTAGACACTTGTTGAGCCACACTTTCTGGGACTAGAGGGAATTTGAGGTCATCACTCAAGTGCAGATCTTTATGCTCGAGTGCATTGAGCACTTTTTGGTCATTGGTATTGCTCTCTGTCAAACACTTGTGAGTGTGAGCTATTCTTACCCGAGTGCAAGTCCTCCATCACTCGAGTAAGGCCATCCTCACTTGAGTGAGGCAGCCAAAAATCAATGCTCTTGCTTCCAAAGAGAGATCTTCGGGGTAGTTTCTCCTAACCCTTTAGGCATGTGTCTAGGCTCCTAGCAGCCATCTAAAGAATTCAAATGATAACCAACTTAAAGTGTTATGAAATTAAGAACTTGGAACAGAGATTAATCAATTGTCCATGATTTGGTTTGTAGGATTTGACATTTGTCGTACTCTTGAGCCCACTGTGCCAGAGGACGTCAGGAAAGAACAAGGTAGTGACTCTTTCTCTTATACTATGTGTAAAGCATTGCATGTATGTTTGTCATGCATTGAGATACTTTGAGATGCTTAGTGATGATTTATGATACTTTGTGATGCATTGAGATCGCAGCGAAAGCTAACGCATAGTGTATACAGCCGTGAGTGCTGTCGTATGTGGCGTAAGCTATGTATCATTATGATGCTACTAAACATGATCTTACATGCTATGTGTTTATATATACTGTATGAGTAATTTCTTACTACTGTGATACTTTTGAATCTCATTCTTTCCTTTGACTAACCTTCAGACAGGGCAAGTGGCTCTAAAGAGAGGAGGACAATCTGGAGCGGCTAGGATTCCTTAGAGATATATGATATGGGTTGTTGTTTATCTATTTTGGATTTGGGATTACTGTATGTAAATATTATTTTGGATATAGTTGTGTAATTCCCTATATGGGAAATTTAAAACCCTTAGTATATATACATATATGAAACCCGGGAGTTGCCAGGACTTTTGCTGTATACTCTGATATGTGTAAATGTAACATAACTGCACAGGTAATTATATTCGAAGTTTGAATTGGAGACCAGGAAAGGGGAAAAATTTTAAAAGATTTATAAAAACCCTACCATAAGAAAGGGATTAGAAATGAATTTTAATTACCCATTGGTCTCTAATTTATTTTAATTACGCACTTTTGAATTATAATTACTGTTTTCAAAGCAAGGGGTTACATTTAATGTAAGTTTTAATGATAACTATACTGACTTAGACATCGGAGTATGTAGAAATTTATTTTGCAGGCATATCACTTGAGTACAAGATGGGTCACTCAAGTGCAAGATCCCTTAGCACTTGAGTTAGAAATGAATGCTTGAGTGAGATACTATTTCATCTACTCTGTCCTTATGCTTGCAAAACAGGGGTTAACAGAGGAGGTAAGAATACCAAGAATTTTTACAAATGCAATAGGTAGAATGACTCCCACTCAAGTGAAGGTTTTAGTCACTCGAGTAAATGAAGAACACACTTGAGGTGCAGCAAGAACACTCGAGCAGAAGAGAAAGATTTATGCCAATAATCATTCAAAGCATGGTTACTGAAATGATCTTGGAGGATTTGAGTACAAAGATGTGAAATACATAAAGAAATACTTGAATCAGGTATGCTTTTACATGATTTATGAGATTTTTTATTTTTACACTCAAGCAAAAAAATGGCTCACTCGAGTGTAGTATAAATAACACTCGAGCACTAGGATTAGCACTCAAGTATTGGCACTTATATCAGATACGCGATAGCTCAGACCGTCATACTTCCTCTTCTCACTCGAAGCATCTCATCACTCGAAAGCCGTACCTCATCACCTCCAACCGTTACCCATCAATTAAATGCCTAAGAACTCTTCAAATTTTAGCTGCAACTCTTTAATCATTCTTACATGGTTAGATTTACATTATAAATCCTCATTTATGCCCTTGCCGAAGAATTTGTCTGAAAATCTTCTGAGTTCTTCTGTGCATTGTTTTGATTCTTATTTCATTTCTGAATCAATCAAAATGGCTAGAACTAAGATTCCTATCATTTCCCAAAGATCCCGTACACCTTCAGCTACTCTATCTGTTGCCAGTACTTCAGATACTCTAATGCTAACACCTTCATCTCCAATACCTTCTCTGTCTTATACTCCAACACCTCTGCTAAACCCAAAACCACCAAGAAGAGATCAACTCCAGCTAAGAGAACTCATCCTAAGCCTAAAATGGGTAAGGAAACTTAACCATAACCTAAGAGAGCTAAAGGAGTTGCCTTCAAAGAGCCAGTTGTTACCCAGTCTTAATCGAACGAAGCATAGGGAAGAGGAAAGAAAAAGACTATAGAGCAACCTCAACAATAATCCTCCTCTGACAACTTATACAATATGCAACTCCGGGAAGTAATGGAGAAGTCAAAGCTTGATGCCTTGGTTAGCAAGATTGCCTCCCAAGCCGTTGCCTCGAGTTCTCATCTTATTGGCCAGACAAGTCAAGCTACTTCAGGAGCACACTAGACTTCACAGATTCTAGAGGAAGATCAAGAAACAACTCTTCCAGAAGACTTCAATGTTCAGGAATTGAAGCCATTTGATTAGATTGTATATAATTCTGAGTTTGCTCATAAAAGCTTTCGCCCAGTAGTTTATATGGATTTTGATTATTTGAAGAAGAGTTGTAGTTTGGATTTTCAACCTTTCCTCGAATTTTACGCTGCTTGGTTAAATACATACCTTCCTTATTCCCCTACTGTGGTTAGAACCTTTTATTGCAACCTGAAAATCCATAACATAAAGTCTAGGACCGGAGAAATGATAAAAGAAGGAATGTCTGCCACTATTAGAGGTCAACATATTATGATACTCCTTCTATCATAAATGACATCCTTGGTTATGTTACATCTCCTTCTGATCCACCTACACTCTCTGCTAATGAAGCTTCCGGCTATTAAAGCCAAATGATCCTATAGGCCCTCTTAACTTTAAGCCTATTGATATGCCAGTCTCTATTTGTGCCTTTTATTACATATACACTCGCAGCATGGTTAACAAATCCAAAAATTACACACATTTTGCCCAGAGAGACTACTATCTATTGGCCTCCTTTCTAGCCAGTCAACGACGAAATGTGGGGGAGCTTATCTTTGGTTAAATGAGACGATTCAGATTTTCTTCATCAAGAAACTCCATAATTCCTTACCCACATCTCGTGTCTCTTTTCCTCAAGCACAATAAAGTATGGTATTTAGAAGGAACTAAGAAGGTACATATCCCAAGGTTTGGCAAGACTCAGTTGACACATATGGGGATCACTCTTCCTGTCAGTCAAACCAAGGCCACGTCTCAGAAAGATGGTACTCTTTCTAGAAGTGATGAAGCTTAGTCGTCTGCACAAGGTCCTACTCCACGTCCATCTTTCCTGAATGCATCACTATCAACCTATCTGGCTAAAGTAGTAAATCAAGCAGTGACAAGCTTGAAGAAGGAATTGTTGAACGAGTATGAAAAATTTGTCAATAAAATGGAATATCAAGTTTCAAGATTGGTGGATAAGGCGAATGCCAATTTTGATATGATGTTCAAGGCATAAGAAGATCAGTCTCGAAGAATCACTGATATGGAGATCTACTTGCGCACTCATCTTCTGACTGCTTCTACTGAGGTGCCCCCTAAGTCTACTCCTACCACGGCCTCACCTTCTCAGACTTAGACACATGTACTCTTCACTGACCCTCATTCCAATATTGAAGTCACTTATGACCGGCCATCTTCACCACCACTTGCAACCACTGCTCCTCAGTCGTCATGTCCACCTTTTGTAACTGAGCCATTTGATTCTTCCACTGCCATGGTGATATATATCCCACCATGTCATCTTACTTTTCCTCAGCCCCTTTCTGATATTGACAAAACGGGGAGAAGGATCTGTGATGGTTTCTGAGGTGATATGGTCTGATATGGGAACTTGTTGGTTTAAGGGGGAGTATTGGGTAGTTTTTTGGTAGGCTTTTTTCTGTATTTGTGCTTTTCTGGTTCATTTTTGCTAACATGGTTGTATATGGGGTTTAATGGGTAGACGCTGATTTAAGCTTGATATTGTACTTTACAAGTTCATTAATCTATATTTGGTCGTTTTCAAGTTTGCTAAGTTTCTATTCAAATGTAATGGTTTCTGTTCAAATATTATGATATTATGACTTATCTTGGCTTTAAGTGTCCATTGGAAGTATTGTAGGAAACTTATGAGGATAAGTGTAAAAAAATCTGAAAATGAGTCTAAACTTTAGTGAATGTGCATTTGGAACTTTGAAAGTGTTTTCAAAAATTTTTCACGTCAATCAAGTTTTTGAAATCCATCACAAAGATTTTGTCATTATCAAAAAGGGGGAGAATGTTCGATTCCAAGTTTTGATGATAACAAAAGGTTATTGTTTGTTGTGATAAGCAAATCATGTTTTGCAAGTTTAGAGAATGGTTAAAAATGTTACCAAATGCATCTCACAAAGTTTAGAAGTCATTGCTATGATTTTAACTGATGCACTTAAGTGATGGAGCTAGCACTCGAGTGGTAAGCACTTTTGTACTTGAGCATGAGCGAGTGTTGGACTGGAAGTATTTGATAGAAGCAAACTCTAGCTGAAAAATATCAAGACAACTCGAGTGATGGCAACAACACTCGAGCATGAAGGCACACTTGCAAGTGTTTGACAGAGAGCAATATCAAAGATAGGAAATCAGTGATGCACTGGAGCATGGAATCAATACTCAAGTGATAGTCTTAAGTGTACTCAAGTCCTGGAAAGTGTGATACAAGTGAGTACCTAAGAGCAAATACAAGGGAAAGTAAAAATTACACTAGAGTCCATGCGAGTGAAGCGCAGAAGTGTTTGCTCGAGAGTCAGCTAGTGCATGGAGATCAAGTGCACTCGAGTGGGGAGCTACTGTACTCGAGCGATACCTTAATACCCATGAGTGAGACCATATGCAAGTGCCGAATCAAAAGGGTATATTATACAAGAATATACCATGCACTCGAGTGAGGGCTCACATCACCTGCAAGTGCAAAATCACACACTTGATAAATTAGCGTGAGTGTTATCCAGGGATAAGAGCTTATAGTGCAAAAATACAAGTGCACTAGAGTGAGACCATATACACTCGAGTGAGGAGCCACATCACTTGCAAGTGTGAAAATGCACTCTTTCAAAATCACATGGAAGTGCAACACAAAATCAGAAGCATAAGAGGAAATATAAAGATGCACTCGAGTTAGGCCATGTAGCACTCAAGTAATGCTCTGTCAGAAGCCCAAAACGCACTAGACTTATAGCGATCAATCCGAACATGGTTTAGTGTTATTTATTCATTATATTTTTATTATTATCTAACCTCATTTAACATATATTTCAAGTAAGAAACAAGAGGTTGATCATTTGAATTAGAAAGGCATAAAGGAAGTCAAACAACGGTGGACAAAATCATTACGACCAACTATCAAGCACGTACCTACCACCCATGTTATCTTGTTCAAATATTTCAATCATACGCATGTTGTTCCATAATGAAACGCTTGGCTCCACAATGACTATTATTCAACAGACAAAATCATTTGACTATAAATGCAGAGCTTCAGAGACTATCAATACAACAACTTAGAGCAAGAATATACACTAGCAAATTCACGAGTCTCTGTTATCTATATTTTCTCTATATTCATATTGTACTTCAGTGTCTATCATATTTGCTCTGTGAGAGAGTCTGTATACACTTCAAATTCTATTGTCATTTGATCTCAATGTATAGGGACCTTGAGAGGGCAGATTTCCTTATGAGAGAAGCAGTTGAGAGAATTCCTAGTAAGACTTTCTGCTCATAAAACTTACAAGGTACAAGCAGTAGAGAACGTTGCTGCTTGTAAGACTTATAGTGGAGTAAGCAGGAGAAAATGTTACTGCTCATATGACTTGTATAAGTAAGCAAGAGAGAAAGGTCAAATGTTTGTTTCTGCACGTAAGACTTGTCATAAGGGGGAGAGAACTTTCTAGGTGTTAGAATATTTCTGCTCGTAGTCTATTTAAGGACGATTGTTGTCTTGTGGAGTTCCGAGAGCCCACTGAATCTTGGAAGAATAGTGAAAATCTCAATAGGTCTTGATCTCTGAGGACTGGACGTAGGCCTGGGTTTTGGGCCGAACTAGTATAACTTTATGTGTGTAAATCTTCTCATCTCTACTCTATCTATAGTTATTGTCATATCACCACATCAACCGAAAAATTTATCACATTACCCAATTCACCCCCTCTTAGGTAAAGCTTGCCTCTTTCAAATACCATAAGTTTGGGCATACCCTTTGGCAACAAGCCGAGCTTTTAACCGTTTTAAAGAACCATCAGCCTTAGTTTAGTAACAAACACCCATTTAAATCCAATGGCTTTCTTTCCAGGAGGTAGATCAATAAGAGTCCAAGTACAAGCTTTTTCAAGGGCTATAAGTTCTTCTTCTATTGATGTACGCCAACCAGCATGAGTCAAGGCTTGGTGAATGGTAGTAGGGGTGGATATAGAATCAAGGGTGACCACATGCGAAGAAGAAGTAGGAGAAAAATTCTGGTAAGACATGAAGGAGGATATATGATAGGTATAATTAGCATATCTTGTAGGAGGACAACGAGGACGCGTTCCTTTCCTGAGGGCAATAGGTAGGTCAAGGGAGGGATCAACAGCAAAATCAGGAACAACTGGACCAAATATAGCAATGGGAGGATCTGGAGGATCGTGAACAGAAACCAAGGAGTTATGACCAGAATCCGTTGGCAAAATAGTGACTGATGATGGTGAAACATTGGTAGCATCAGCATAGTTGATGATATTAGGTTTTGGAACAGTAGCCTGTATTGGTGAGAGTGGGACACGATAAACCAGGACATCATGAAAGATTACATCAGAGATGGAGACTCAGAGGAGGTCGAAGATGTGAAGAAAGGAGAAGACTCATGAAAGATTACATCAGTGGTCACAAGGTAACGATAGAGATTAGGAGAGTAACATCGATAACCTTTCTGAATTCTAGAATAACCAAGGAAGACACATCGTAAGGACTTGGGATTGAGTTTACTATTACTTGGATGAACATTCCGAACAAAACAAACACAACCAAAGAGTTTTGGATTAATAGGAAACAACTTAGTGGTGAGAAACAAAATGGAATATGGAATATCCCCATTAAGAACAGCCGAAGGCATGCTATTTATGAGAAAACAAGCTGTAGAAATGGTATCAGCCAAAAAAATTTTAGGGATAGAGGAATGAAACATGAGAGCTCGGACAGTTTCTAAGAGATGTTGGTTCTTTCTTTCGGCAACACCATTTTGAGCAGGGGTATCAACACAAGAAGATTGGTGAAGAATACCATGACTTTGCATGCACTCGGTGAATGGGGCGGAAAAATATTCTTTTGCATTATCACTACGTAAGATTTTCATATGAGTGTTAAACTGGGTTTGAATTTTAGCACATAAATGATGAAAGTGAGTAAATAATTCAGAATGCTATTTCATTAAGTAAAGCAAGTGGTTCAGGAAAAATCATCAACAAAAGTGACAAAATAACGATAACCAGTTTGAGACAAGATTGAACAAGGGCCCCAAACATCAAAATGTACTAACTCAAATTGGGATGTAGCTCGTTTATTGACAAGAGTTGCCAAATGAACACTATGGTGTTTGGCAAACTTACAGGACTCACAATTTAGAGCAAACATAGAAGAGAATTGAGGATACAATTTTCGGAGAGATGACAGACACATATGACCTAGGCGACAATGAATTTCAAATAGAGACGACCCACCAGAACAAGCAACAAGACGTGGCACCTGATCATCAAGGATGTAATGGCCACCAGATTCATAGCCTTTACAAATAACCTGCTTCGTTGTGAGATCCTGAATCAAACATTGGTCAGAAAGGAGTATTATAAAACAATTTAATTGTCGAGTAAGTTTGCTAGTATACAAAAGATTAAAAGCAAGGTCAGGAACATGAAGGACAGAGGGTAAAGAAATAGGCGAGGTAGGTCTGACAATGTCAGATACAAGAACACGAGAATAAGAACCATTGGCAATGGTTATACTAGAGGGGTTGGCATAAGGTGAAGACGAGGAGAACAACTTTTTGTTACTTGTCATATGATCAGTGACACCGGAATCAATAATCCACTTTGAGGAAGAAGTAGTGAGACTAGAAGTAATGTTACAAGTAGCAAGAGCACCTAAAGATCTAGACTTAGATTCAACCATTAATGCTTACCAGAAGTAAGTTGAGCACCGCAACAAATAGTACAAGAAGTTTTGCTAGCAAATAAGCACGGATGCAACCACAACAAATTCTCTGAGAAATAATAGGAAAACCACACAAGATTACCTGCCATCGAAAAAACCAATAAACTTTTAATTTCCAATAGTGAGCAGAAAACCTCACCAAGAAGAGCCCAAATAACCAGTAGAGTTGCCTAAAGAGAATAGTCACAGTAAAGAAAATGATAGAATGGTCCTCTAAATTTGCAAAATGACAGAATGATCCTCCAAATTTTTAAAATGAAAGAATGGTCCTCTAAATTTGCAAAATGAAAAATTAATCCTCAACTCAAATAATTGAGCAATACTTGTCGGCAACACTTATGTCTCAGCAAAAAAACACAGGGACCCACACCAAAAAAAGATGAGGACAAAAAATGTGGAAATGCAAGGTATGCCTGAATACTTCTGAAACATTAAAAAAATACAAGGAACCCACACTTGGAAAAAACACAAAACTATGAATAGGACCCACACTTGGCAGCAACCATGAATAGACAGCAAAACAAAATTATAAAGACTTCTACCCAAAAAATAAAGAAAGGAAACGAGAACTCAAGTGTCGCCGGAAAACAGAATGGAGAAATACAAAAATTACCAAATGTAGTCGGAAAAGCACAAAAGTTTAGGGATATGACGGATTCCACCTGTTGATGTCAGGAAAAGAAATTCTCTGAAGAACTATCACCACAAGCGTCACCACAAGCTGCTGATCGCCAGGAGCGTGTAGGCCACGTGTCGTCAGGGAGTAGCCGGTTAGACACCGAAAGTTAAGGTGAACACCAATCTTAGGACAGGGAGCCTAGTGGGGAGGCGTGTGTACCTTAAAATCAGACACGACAGAACAAAACAATGCACTCTTGCTTTCCTTCTCACTGTGTTATGCCGCCGGAAATTGCGGCAAAAAAAATAGTCTTAAATGGAATCGTTGTGGCTCTGATACCATGTAAGATTTCAATCTTTAGTTCCTATTAATGTAATTTTATGTACAGATATATATACAAGTAAATACATTAGAAAATCAATGTGAAACCAACATTCGTTTCCTAGCTTCCTGACAGTGGGGATATGATTATTGACTTCTAACAGGGGAATATTGACTTCTAACAATAATGAAGAAGCAAAAGAGGATAGAGACAGTAGACCAGAGTTCCTTTTGTGCTTACTTGGGTAGCCGTTAATGTAGAAGAAGATGATTGAAAGTCCCTCCTCTGCTATGGTTCTCACTATCTTCGCTTGCTCAAGAAGACGCTCAAAATTCCCGATGAAGACCATGAACAATGTTATGTGCGCCTCCCATTTTTTTTGTGAAGCTCATGACTCTCTTATTTCTCCGATTAGACTTCCCCAAACGTTGCCGTTTGGTCCTTCGCCTAGCTTCATTCAAACTTTTCCGTTTTGTTTTTTTTAAACGTAGATCTGGAACTAAGATAAAAACATGGTTAAAATAAAATCTAATAACTGAAAAGAAAAAAATAATAAAATTGAAACCTTTTCTTTTATTTTCTTTTTTTTAAAGAAAGCTTTAAACTATTATTATCTATTTATTCCCTAAACTCAATTATTTCTATTTTAAATCCCTCAAATGATGCATCACTTTGATTTGATCTTATAACAATATAATCTCAAAAAAATCTCTTAAAATTTGCCTAGATTACTCTCTAAATATCTTCAAAATATACTATAAATACACTAAAAATAGAGAGTTATCATTTTATTAAACCGTGATGTATGACAATTAATAACCATCATATATTGTGATTTCTGTAATAATGTCAATTCCTCAATATTTGGTTTTTTATGAGAGTGCAACAGTGGCACAGTTCATTATTGAGAAAGTCTCGGTTATATCTCAATTTTTATTTTAAATTTTAATTATAACTTGTTTCAGCCAGTCAATCCATGGCCACTTTGATTTCCTTGAAGGTTTCCCTATCTTCAATCAGATAACTTCCTCATCTTTTTCGTGGGTTTTCTGCTATTTTTAACTGAAGGACATGTGCATCTGTGTCCACTCAAACGATGTGTTAAAACAAAAAAAGGTCAAGGAGCTTATTCAAAACTAAAGACAATATTATAAGAACTGGGGGATTAATTTTCCCTTAAAAAATTCTAAGTGGCGAAGACTGTGATGTGACGGAATAATTGTGGCATTTGACTTAAAAGCTATCTAGAAATTTTTTTGGATGGGAATTTTGATTTTAATAGTGTTATTTGATAAATATCGTCCATAAAATCATCATATAAGAAAAAATAAATATTTGCATATTTATTTTTTCTTATATGATGATTTTATGGACGATATTTGAGTTTAATATAATAAATTTGGGTGTGATTGATAAATAAATAATGTTTTTGGAATAAATAGTATATAAAAATAATAATAATAAAAAATGAAAGTATTGTAGCAACAGGATCACTGTAGCAGATGGTTGCACTGTAGTGGACGGAAGTTACACTGTGGCGGATGGAAGTTACTATAGCGACAGAATCACTGTAGAGCCGTCGGATGCTGTAGCTGTTGCCGACAGTCACTGTAGCAGCCGCCAGATCACTGTAGCAGTACTGTAGCACATGGTTTTTTTTCCCTATAAATAGAGATCAAGGCTAAGCTCAAAGGGGAAGGGAGGAAGAGAATTAGAGGTCATTTTCTGACAAGGAGAGATATTTTCTCTGACAGTTCTGAATAAATTGTGTTATTTCTAGATTTAGTTTCATACATTGTATCAATTCTTGCATGCCTCCATTTTAGAAGGCTTGAGATTGTATTACTTTTTGTATGCCTCCATCTTTGAAGGCTTAGGATTGTATTACTTTCTGCATACCTCCATCTTGGAAGGCTTAGGATTGTATTACATTTTGCATGCCGCCTACATTGAAGGTTTTACCTCCTAAATGGATGGCTAGATTTCTTCATTTTTCATGCATCTTTTAGTTGTATATTTATGTTTAAGAATTTAATATTCAAGTTTATTGAGTATTTTTGAGGTTTTCATTCAAGGTTTATGCAATTTTAATTTATTTTTGTTTTGTTTTTCATTTTATCATGAGCTTAATTTCCATTTTCCTAGGGTGTTGACGTAGTTTACTAATGACGGATTGAATCTTAACTTATTAAATCTAGTTTGAATTTCTCCTTCACGATTGAGTTTTAATTATTATGCTTAATGCTTTTGATTGACTGGCCATCTTTTAAATGATTTCAATATACATGTTGAGACCGGAAGTAGATGCATGTGTTTCGATCCTATAATTAAAACCATGACTTGCATATGAAATAGGAATATATTCATATGAGTTGTGTAGTCTTACTGAGTTCCATAAATCTTAATGCATTTAATTGCTTAAATTCATATAGGAATATATTGGATTAGCAATTAATTATAGAATTGATTGACCTTGGAAGAGGCTAGTAATTAAATTAGGGGAACTAAACTATCAATCATGTGGAATAAATAGGCTAGAATAGATAAGTGATTCAATCCGAAATTTGTTAAGTGAAATCTGACCTCTAGGACTTTTTCTCATAATTGTTTCATATCATTTGCATTCATATTTAATCATCTTTTATTTTGTACTCTGAATCACCAATTAATCGATTGACTGAATAGAATTAAAATTACTCATTTTGATACTTAGTGATCAATCCTTGTAGGAACGATATACTCTACTTACTTCTATATTACTTGATTACGACAGTGTACACTTGCACTATTTAATTGATCATCTGCACTCGTACCATTATTTATTATTAAAATATTAAAATTTATACAAATTTTGAAATTGTCTCGTATGTTTTTTACATATATTTTTATATGCTTAATTAACATTTCGGGATTCAACTCTTAAGCTCTCCTAGATTTTTTTTTGGGTGGGGAGAAGTTTTTATATTAACTTTGTTTCTATTGAAATATCAAAATTTGAAGATAAAAAAATATTTAAATTTATTCAAATCAATTTAGCTTGTAGACTCTCTCTAAGTATTGTTAGCTTCTTATAAATATTTTTTTATGCTTAAACACCATTTTTTTTACATTTTAAATTCAATTTTAACAATTTTTTATAAAGAAAATCACACCAAGGTCTATAACAAGAAAAATAATATCTAAAAAAATCTCACAACTTATTAATAACAAGTAATATCATTGACAAGTTGAGACTTATTAATAAGTTATGAAACTTTTCAAATATTATTTTCCTTGGTTGCCACTTTAATGTGATTTTCCCTATTTATTTGTTTTTTTTATTGAATGTGAATGCACTATGGGAATCAATATTTATGACATAATTTTGATAGGAGGGGATGAAAATTTAGATCCCAATTATAGTGGGCATGCTCAACCAAATATTAGTGGTAGAAAAATTTTTAATAATCAATTATAGAGAAGGTTCATTATTAAATATACATACATTTAAGATTTTTATAAAATAAATATACAGAGAAACTTCTTGGGAATAAAATGAAATGTAGCATCTCAAATACCACTAACTTTTAAAGCATCCCGTGCAACTTTAACTACCAATGTTAGCTTATTGCTTTCCAATTTAGTACTCTCTTAGGTTCCCCTTAGTGCTTATTACAGTAATGAGCACCTAATTTCTCATCACTATAATGAGACCTCAACCGTTTAAATTTAACCTAAAATGTCCAAATTTTAAATTTTAAATTTGTGATTTTTTAAATAATAAATTCATTTTTATGAGAAGTGATAGTTATAAGATTATCTTTATTTTTCATTTTACATATACACTAAGATAAAAATTTATTTAAAATACAAAGATCAAATCAAATTAAATCTGAACCATCTAAAATCAATCTAATGGTGTATATGGGAGATGAGCACATTTTTGCTCATAAAAGTGATGAGCAGCAAATGTGCTTCCACTATGGTTAATTGTGCGTGACTGTCTCTAATGGATATCTTGAATAACTATATAATATAATGCATATTTTGAATAACTCTATAATGATACTGAACTTTTGATGTAGTTCATTACTATAATATTTATTCTTAATTTTCCTTATGCAGTCTAACTGGCTAATATCTCATCACAGGATTACAATTTACAAGTGATCGTGCAATGCCATGCATAGGTTTTTCTTGTTATAAAATATACACATAAGATCTAGTCTCATGTCATTTGTATTCGCCACAATTTGAAACTTGAACCTCTGCCCCTATAGGCGCCTCTGTAATCTCTTCTAATATTTCTTATCCGCTCACAGTCTTTTCAAATACCACATGAAAAAGATTCCACAAAATAGGATTAATACTTCTTCATATACAATATTCGAAAACCAAGCAATTTATATTCACGAAAAGGGGCATAAATGTGCTAAACATATAAATAAACATGTCTAGATACTGATCAGGTTCCACTGTGATTATATATGAAGTGAGACCCGATGCCATATCGGTCACAAATGTTCATGGACAGAAGTCCACGTTTATCATGAGTAAGTTCAGGCGTCTCATCTAAAATAAATCATAAAAACAATGTAAATACCATATTGATCAAAATAAATAGATAGACATTGAGTTATGTCCATAAGAACAAAATATTTTGAATTATTGCATCCTACAAAATAAAGTATTATTGGCGTTCTTACTTGGGGAATTTACACCATATATACTCTCACCACTAATTCATGCAAAAATATTTAAAATGAAATGAAATGTATAAAGGGAAAAAATTGACATCACATCAAGGGATACAAAAATAAAATTTATTTTTTAAAAAATAGCATTGGACTATGTGAAACTTATACTTGAAATTAATGTGGTGATAGGCCACAATGCAAAGATTAAAAACTCAACCCGGAGTGTTACTCTAATGGATTCAGAGTCAACGGTGAGGGGAGAAAAAGAAAATAAAGAAAAGACAAACTGAATACAAAAAAGGCCTATTAAAAAAGTAAAATAATTTTTTATTTCAGTTGAAGACTTACATATTGTAGACGCTCAAATGAGGAAAAATATATTTCATATCTCTTATGTGTACAAGCCAACATATTTATATTTACATACAAGCTATACGTTACATTCTATTTACAAAATCGTTGTATGTTTCCTCACGGTAGAGGAGTTACTTTGACATTTGCTCTGACGGTGGAGCAATTACTTTGACACTCCCCCTCAAGTTGGAGCATATATATTTATCATGCCCAACTTGTTAAAATGACGCTCTACCCATATTCTATGTAAGGCTTTTGTCAGAAGATCTGCCAGTTGGTCGTTTGATTGCACATGCCATGTAGATACAATGTTTTCTTTAATATTGTCATGAATAGAATGACAATCGATCTCAATATGTTTGGTATGTTTATGGAACATAGAGTTCGATGCTATATGAAGTGCTGTTTTATTGTCACACCATAGTTTCGCAGGCAATGCCGTGGTAATGCCAATTTCCTTCAAGAGTTGAAATACCCACACAATTTCTTATACTGATGTGACATGACTCTGTATTCCGCTTTTGCACTTGATTTTGACACAACCCCTTGGTTCTTACTTCTCCAAGATATCATATTTCCACCATCGAACACACAGTAATCTGTAATGGATCGTCTTGTGGCCTTAGATCCTGTATAATCCGCATCACAAAAACATTCGACTTTAGTATGTGCATAATCTGTATGAAGAATACCAAGACCTTGAGAACCTTTCAAATAGTGCAAGATATGTTCTAAAGCTTTCCATTGTGCCACCGTTGGTGATGCCATGAATTGACTAAGCCTACTGACTGAGAAGGTTATATCAGGATGAGTTACTGTTAGATAATTCAACTTCCCAATGAGTCTTCTATATCTCTTAGGAAATGGAAACGGCTTCAATTTCTCTGGATCAATCTTCTTTTTCAAATTATCAGGAAGCTCATCAAACATACTAGCATCAAGATCCAGGAAGGGATTTGGAATTATAGGGATGCTGCTTGGTGTAGCTCCAAGTTTTCCAGTCTCCTTTAAGAGATCGAGAACATACTTTCTCTAAGTCAAAAGAATACCTTTCTTGCTTCTCAAAACCTCAATACCAAAGTACTTTAATGATCCCAAATCTTTTGTTTGAAAGTGAGAGTTCCGGAAGATTTTAAGGTATGAGATTCCAGAAATGTTACTCCCTATAATCATAATATCATCAACATATACTACTAGAGAATCATGCTTGCATCAAATGTTGGTAGAACATAGAGCGATCACACTTGCTTTGACTTAACCCAAACTTCTTGACTACATCATAGAATCTATCAAACCAGGCTTGAGGACTTTACTTTAGACCATATAGTGACTTTCGGAGGTAGCACACTTTCCTATTCTCCCCTTGAGCAATGAACCTAGGTGGTTGCTCTATATAAACTTCTTCAACAAGATCGCCATTCAAAAAGGCATTCTTAATATCTAATTGATGCAAATCCAATTATATGTGGCCGCCAAAGAAACAAGAAGATGAACTAAGGTGAGTTTGGCCACAGGAGAGAAAGTCTTGGAATAATCAATACCATAAGTTTGGGCATACCCTTTTGCAACTAGGCAAGCTTTTAGTTTTTCCAAGGAACCATCAGCCTTTGTCTTAACAACAAATACCCATTTACATCCAATATCTTTCTTTCCAGGAGGGAAATCAACAAAAGTCCAGGTACTAGCTGTTTCTAGTGCCAAAAGTTTTTCTTCCATTGTGGCATGCCAACTAGGGTGAGTCAGGGCTTGGTGATGGGTAGTAGGTATGGAGATGGAATCAAGAGTGGTCACAAGAGAAGAGGAAGCAGGAGATAACGATTTATAGGATACAAAAGACGAGATAGGGTAGGTGCGGTCAACATATCTTTTGGGAGGATAATGAGGATGAGTACCTTTTCGAATAGTAATAGGCAGGTCATCAAAAGTGTTAGATCCTATGTGTTTTGATAATAACAAAAATTGGATTAATGATACAAAAGGTTTGAACAAAGTAACTAAGGTTTCTATGGCAGGCAAAAGCATTACTCGAGTAAGTACTCAAATAATGAGGATGAAGAGAAAGACAAAGTACAGGATTAAGGAACACTGTGAGATTTTTGAAGCCATTACTCGAGTAAGCCCTCGGGTAATGGACCTTCATTACTCAAGGGGTCACTAGAGTAATGTGTGAAAAATTGTTATAAAGGCCTTCTATCAAAAATTGCATGGCATTACTCGAGGGATTACTCGAGTAATCTCTAAAGTTATTTAAAGCATTACTAAAGGGATCACTCGAGTAATCAGAGAAGAAATCATTCAGCAGCTCTCAGCCAAGAAATGACTCACATTACTCGAGGGACTACTCGTGTAACCAGGTATGAAAAAGTCATTTTACTCAAGGGACCACTCAAGTAAGTTAAAGTGAAAAGATTGAATTACTTATGGGATCACTCGAGTAATCAGGTAAGTAAAGCAGCAGGTGCTCTTGGCAAAGATTTTGATTACATTACTCGCAGGATTACTCGAGTCATCTGCAAAATTATTTGGAATATTACTTGAGGGATCACTCAAGTAACTAGTGAAGAAATGAAAGATTTACTTAAGGGATTACTCGAGTAATCAAGTCTGCCAGGTATTGTGAGATAAATTACTGGATGACTTACTCGAGTAATATGGTCAGTAAACATTGACTTACTCTCTGCCTTATTTTTATTGTGATTACTTGAGGGACTACTCGAGTAATAGTCCTGATCACTCGAGTAGCCACTCGAGTAAAGCAGTACGGAAAGCATGATTTTAATCTAATGTTAATTGATTTGTTATCTATATGATTAACCTTTCATTGTATTAGTATTTTGAGTACATTTACAGAGAGAGAATGAAGATATCATGCGATGAGTGAAAAGTCAAACAAAACGTCCAAACACTCACCTACCGCCACCTACCGCAAACGGATAGTTTTCAAATTCGAAGAACGGTTAACCGTAGCTGCACGACTCTAACGGACAAGTTGAAATTATTCCAATGGATATCACAACTCATCTATAAATATGAAAACATTCAACTTGGAACATAGACAACTAAGAACATGCAAACAAACACCGATCAACACATTCTTAGTGCTTTGTTTCTTATATTCATTATTTGTACTTCAGTGATTATACATTTGCTCTGTAAGAGAGATTTCTTTACAAACTCAATATCTGTTATTGAGACAACTTAAGGTCGTGGAACCTTAAGTAGGGAATTGGTTTACAACGTGTAAGGGGGAGCGAGTATCCAGTAAAGGAACTTATTGTATACTGAGGTGCCAAGAATCCACTGAATCATGGAAGATATCATGAAACTCTCAGAGAAGCTTGGACTGGACGTAGGTCAAAGTGGTTGTGGCCGATCCAGTATAACTCCCAATGTACACTTCGGTGATATTTCTCCTAGTTCTTAACTGCTTTAAATTTACAATCAATTTTTACATAATGAATTTTCTGGTATCACCCAATTCACCCCCTCTTGGGTGAAACGCTTACACTAATATTTGGTATAAAAGCGTAGGTCTTCTTGTTTAGGTATAACAACCTAATAAAGATCCAATGGCAAGCATGGGTGAAGGAATACTTCTCGACAAAGCTTCTATCACCAGACCTCCAGGTTTCAGTGGTGAACACTTCTCTTTCTAGAAAGCCAAGTTCAGAGTATTCGTAATGGCTATGAAATATGGACTATGGGATGTGATCGAGAGTGGAAACTGTCAACCTATAAAAATTGTAGGTTCACAGAAGGTTCCTAAAATGCCAACAGAATATGATGAGAATGACAAGAAACTCATCACTCTCAACAACAAGGCAATTCTGATTATCTAAAGTGCTTTGAGTCAAAATGAGTACTTCAGGATCTGCACGCTTTCAATGGCTAAGGAAATGTGGGAAGCCCTGGAAATAGCTCATGAAGAAACTTCGAGAATAAAGGAAAACCGGATCAACACTCTGGTTACTGAATTTGATTTACTTCAAATGAAATTTGGTGAGTCAATAGCTGAATTCAAACTTAGATATACTCATCTTGTTAACCAACTTGCAGCACTTGGAAAAATCTATGATCAATATACCCAAGTACGAAAGATTTTGAATATACTTTCTAAAGACTGGGAGGCCAAAGTCAACACTATTGAGGAAGCAAAAGGCGAATCAATGTGATCGGTTACTTCTCTATTTAGAAGTCTTTTTGAATATGAAAGTAAATTAAAGTTCAAGCGAGAACTAGAAGATATTGGTGACAAGAAGAATAGAGGCCTTACACTGAGAGCAAAAGAAGAAATCCAAGAAGATGATGAAGATTTTGACGATAGTGAAATGGGTCTAATAATAAAACGATTTAGGAAATTTTACAAGAAAGGCTAAGGATTCAAGAATTTTCAAAAGGGAGGTATAAGTAGTAAAGAACACATCATCTTCTATGAATGTGGAAAACCGGGACACATCAAATCAGAATGTCCAGAGCTGAATCAAAAGAGCAAAAAAAAGAGAAAAGGTAAATTCTTCAATAAAAAGAGAGCCTTTCTATCTGCTATATGGGGAGACAGTTCCTCTGATGGAGATAGCGATGAAGAAGAAGTAGCCAATATATGTTTGGTTGCTCAAGAAGAGATAGAAGAAGAGGTAATTGATTCTGATCCCACCTATAATGAATTACTTTTCGAATACAATGCATTACATTCTAAATTCATCAAAATAGTTAAAGAATTAGTTGTTTTTAGAAAGAAGAATAAAGCTCTTGAAGAAAAGCTTACTCAAAACTTAGAGGAAGTTTTTGCAAATTTCTCTTCTTTGAAAAAGAAAAATATTGATCTCACTAAGACTCTTGAAAAATTTACTAAAGGTAATGAGATGTTAAATGTTATTTTAAAAGCTCAACGATTTGTAAATGACCGATCTGGTATTGGATATGATCCAAAATCAGATTGAAAAACGGAAGAAAGAAAGCAGGAGGTAAGACATACATGAGTTATTTTCAACATTCTGTATATACATCAAATCCTTTTGCATTTTGTAATTATTGCAATAGAAAATGTCATTATACTTCATCATGCATTCATAAAAAAGAAAGGAAAAATAGGAACCTACAAATGGGTACCTAAAGGTTCATATGTTCAAAAAATAATTTGTACTAACCCAAAAGGACCCAAAAAGATGTGGGTACCTAAGACTTAATCATATTTGATCGCAGATATGTCTTAAAGCATCCAAAAACAACAAGTGGTACATAGAAAATGGATGATCAAGACATATGACCAGTGATTTCAAAAGTTTTACCACGATACAACCTAAAGAAGGTGGAAAGGTTTGGAGGAAATCAATTTGGAAAGATAGCAGGAATTGGTGAAATCAAAAACGATAAAGGCATACAAGTCAAAGACGTGTATTATATTGAAGGCTTGTGTCACAACTTGCTGAGCATGAGTCAAAGTACAGATAAAGATAATTGGGTAACATTTGACTTAGAGGAATGTCTAATTGTAAACAAGAAAGACTTGCAATTAGATAAGAAGAATCTTAAAGCAAAGCTCTGAGCAAAAAGGGAAGGTAACTGCTATACTCTTGATATTAGTAGAAATGTTTCTAAGAAATGTTTTTTAAGTAATGTCGATGAAAGTTGGTTATGGCATAAAAGACTAACTTATGTCAACATGCACCAACTAGGCAAATTACTCAAAAAGGATTTAGTACTTGGTTTACCTAAAGTTAATTTCAAAAATGATTTGATTTGTGACACTTGTCAAAAGGGTAAACAAACTAAATTATCTTTCAAATTGAAAAATGAGATCACAACCAACAAACCACTTCAATTATTACATATAGATTTAGTTGGACCAGTAAGAGTTAAAAGTCTTAGTGGCAATTATATTTGCTGGTCATTGTTGATGATTTCTCTATTTTTACATGGATTATTTTTCTATCATCAAAGGATGAAACCTTCAGAGAATTTATTATTTTTTCCAAGAAAGTGCAAAATGAGAAAGGTATGTCTATTGCAGGTATCAGGACAGATCACGGTAGAGAATTTGAAAATCAAGCCTTTAAAGAATATTGTGATACTAATGGCATTGATAACAATTTCTCTGCTCCAAGGACACCCCAAAAAAATGGAGTTGTGGAACGAAAGAACAGAGTACTCATTGAAATGGCTAGAGCAATCCTGAATGAAAAGAACGTGTCTCAAGTTTTTTAGGCAGACGCAATGAGCACAACATGCTATATTTCAAATAGAGCCTAGATCAAAACAAAACTTGGAATGACACCATACGAACTATACAAAAGAAGGAAGCCAAACCTTGCTCATCTGCACATCTTCGGTTGTAAGTTTTTCATTCATAATAATGGTAAAGATAACTTAGGAAAATTTGATTCTAAAATAGATGAAGGAATCTTCCTAGGCTATTCTAACTGGAGCAAAGCATATAGAGTTTTCAATAAACAAACATGTGTTATTGAAGAATCAATTCATGTTGTATTCGATGAATTTGAATCCTTTGACAAAACTATTGACGATGAGCAGGAAGTCGTTTTAAATCAAGAGAATGATAAATCTAATCCTAAATCTTTCATCCCAAAAGTTGATAACACCAAGGAAGAAGATCAATCACTAGGACAACCTAGAGCCTGGAAATAATAAAAGTCATCCCCTAGATCAAGTCATAGGAGATGTGAATGAAGGAGTCAAAACTAGGAACAAAATTTTCAATGAAGTTAGTTTTTCTGCCTTTATTTCTGAGATTGAATCATCTAACATTGACGAAGACCTATCAGACAATGATTGGGTAATAGCAATGCAAGAAGAATTAATTCAGTTTGAAAGAAATCAAGTTTGGGATTTGGTACCCCGACCTAAGGATCATCAGATCATTGGTACTAAATGGGTATTCAAGAACAAACTTCATGAATCCGCAATCATTGTCAGAAATAAGGCAAGATTAGTGGCCAAAGGCTATAATTAGGAAGAAGGAAATGATTATGAGGAAATATATGCTCCAGTGGCTAGATTAGAAGCTATACGAGTACTCTTAGCCTTTGCAAACATCAAAGGATTCAAACTCTATCAAATGGATGTAAAAAGTGCATTTCTAAATGGCTACATCATGGAAGAAGTGTATGTAGATCAACCTCTAGGTTTTGAAGATATAACCAAACCTGACCATGTTTTCAAATTGAGAAAAGCTTTATATGGTTTAAAACAAGCTCCTAGAGCATGGTATGAAAGGCTCAGTAAATTTCTTATTGATTAAGGTTTTGTACGAGGAAAAATTGATACAACACTTTTTACAAAATGAAAATGAGATGATATTTTAATTGTACAAATTTATGTTGATGATACAGTTTTCGGTGCTACTAATGAAACTTGTGTAAGGAATTTTCTGAGATAATGCAGGGGGAGTTTGAGATGTCAACGATGGGAGAATTGAATTTCTTTCTTGGTTTGCAAATCAAACAGAGAAAGAATGTAATTTTCATATCTCAAACGAAGTATTTGAAAGAGCTATTGAAAAAGTATGGAATGGATGAAGCAAATGGAATAGACACAACTATGAGTTCAACTACATTGCTTGATGCTAATGTCAAGGGAAAAGATTATAACATCACAAAATATAGAGGAATGATTGGATCATTACTCTATCTTACTGCAAGCAGACCTGATATCCAATTCAGCATTGGTATGTTGCAAGATATCAATCAGTACTAAAGGAGTCTCATGCTGAAACCTTCAAACGTATCTTTCGATATCTTGCTGACACGACAGAAGTAGGTCTCTAGTATCCTAAAGGAAGAAGTGAATATCTAGTTGCATACTCAGACTCTGATCATGGAGGATACAAGACAGACATAAAGAGTACCAGTGGACAAAGTCAATTTCTTGGAGGTTCACTCATGTCATGGTTTAGCAAGAAACAAAATATAGTGTCTCTTTCGTCATTAAAAGCTAGTTTGTTGCACCATCAAGTTGTTGTGCACAAGTGTTATGGCTGAAGTAACAATTACAAGATCTTGGTATTGTGACAACACTAGCATGATAAGCTTGGCAAAGAATCCAATTCAACATTCCAGAACAAGCATATTGATGTTAGACATTACTTCATCAGGGAACATGTTCAAAAGAAATATGTTAAAGTGATATTCACTCCAACTCATCTTCAACTAGTTGATATCTTCACAAAACCCCTAGCAAAAGATCAATTTCTATTTATTAGAAGAGAATTGGTAATGGTAAATCCTAATGTATTGTAAGTTATCTAGTGTTTACAAAATGTTAGACGATATTATTTAGTAATGTTTTGATGATTAATAACTTAAGCATTAGAGTTTCTAGTAATTTGTTTTACAGGAATTTAAAACTCTGTTATTAAGTATGAAAGTAGAGGTTAACAGAGAACAATATTACTGGAGGGACAACTTCAAGTAACCATCATTACTCAAGTAATAACTTGAAGTAATTGGATGGATTACTCGTGTAATGACCTGGAAAATGTAGCAGTGAAGCATTAATTCAAAAGGAATTCAAAAGGAAATAGCAATGGTTAGAAATGAATAGTCAGAATATGAAGAAGCAGAATACTCAAGGGAGCCCTTGAGTAAGAATCAAAATTACTCGAGTAATCATGAGTGTAGATCAAAAATCAATACAATTTCCATCAAAATCTATCTTAAAATTCCATCAAATGATCGAGGGAACATACAGGGATAATTACAATATTACTTATGATAGGTATGCATTTAAATTGCATTAATTTAAAATTTCAGAAAGCATTACTCGAGGGAGCCCTCGAGTAATGGCCCAAGATCACTTGATGGAGCCCTCGAGTAATGTCAGGCATCAAGGCTATGTCACTGTGCGTCCTGTCATTTTCGCAAAATTACTTTAAGTAATTCTCTGAGTAACCTTCTAGAAAAGCTTTTCACAGACACTTCTCCACTCCATTTTCGACAAAACCCATTGAAAATCTCTAAGAAAAACTTCTTCAAATCTCTCAAAATCCTCTGCCCTAAACCTTCGTCTTCTGTGAGAAAAATTTCTAGAAGAGCTTGTTCTTTCAATCAAAATGGTTAGAACCAAAACCTCTACTCCCAACACTCCTTCTAAGTCACTGCTATCACATAAATCTACTCCATCTCTTCTAGCCAAAACGCAAAAGCTCACTCCCAAACTGAAAGAAAAATCCAAGCCATAAGCCAAGCCTAAGGTCAAGGGGGTTGTGATTAAGGAACCCATTGCCACAAGAGCTCAGTCTAAGAAGGATATCCCTTCTGGTAGAGGCAAAAAGACCAAGGCTCTAACTCCTCCTACTTTAGACTCTAACACTCCCTCTTTCTCTGAGAAGCCATATAAAGGGACAAAGTTTGATAAAAACCTTGCCAAAGCAATGGCAAATATGCTTGAGGAGGCTCTTTAATCAAAAGGAGAAAAATGAGGTCAATCTTTAAAGGAACCATAGTCAGGGAAGAAGAAATTGTATTCCCTCCTAAGGGATTCAATGTTAAGAAGCTTGAGGAATCACAGAAATACAAGGATCACTTTTCAAGAAGAAGAGTGTGCAAGGTGCATTTTTTTACTCCAAGCTTCTTCAAGAGGCATTGAAATTCAACCTCATGTCCCATCTTGAATCCTATATGCCTTGGCTTTCTATTAAACTTCCATTTTGCACCAAGGTAGTGAGACACTTCTATTATAATTTAGAACCTGTCAATCATCCACTTAGAAATTCCCTGGAAGAAGAAATGATTTCCAAGGTTAGAGGGCAAGAAACCTAATCTCACCCTCTAAATCAACACCTGGCTAGGAATAGAGGATTCACCTGAAGATATCTATCCTAACTTCGATTCAAACCAGCTGTTCTCTATTCTAAGCCCTAGTGAGATAGTAGGACCCCTCGATTTCAATCCAAGTGATATGTATGATCTTCATAAAGTCCTATGGAATATCTATTCTATAGCCATAGTGAACAATGAAAATAATTTCACTCATTTCATAGAGAGGGATTATAGGAAATTTTCCTCACTTCTTCTCAACGAGAAGAAGGACTTGGGTGAGTTCATTTTTATTAAGATTAAGAGATATAGATTTGAAGGAAAAACCACCACTCTTATGCCTTATCCTCAGCTTATTTCTCTATTTCTCAAAAAGAATAAGATTTAGTACTTGGAGAATAATGAACCAATTCAGAGGCTAGTATCAGTGGGAAGAAACCAAATTGGGAAGTTACATATTGAACTACCCACTTGAGTCAAGTTCCAAAACGAAGAAGAAGACTGAGACTGCAACAAGCCGATTGGATGAGACACAATCTTCTGCTTCAGCTTCCACATCACCTCCTTCATCTTTTGGTGCACATTGCAGAATTTTATGGAGAATATCCTAACGGATTTTCATATCGATATTGCGAATATAAATACTGAGTTGATAACCCATATGAATGTGAAGATGGGAGAGATTGTGGAGAAAAAGGATAAGAGGCATGAAGAGATGCTGGCAGAACAACGGGCACAGGGTGAGCTTCTGAGATCACTTCACGCCAGACTTGATACTATGGCATTTGGCCCCTCTACTCTTGGTCCTTCTGTGCCTTCTTTTATTCTTGAGCTAGTACCAACTTTTGAGCCTGGATCCTCATCTATTCCTCTTCCTACCATACCTATCTCTATTTTCAGAAACATCCTATACTCTATGCCTGACCCAAAAACATTTGAGACTATTCACATCACTATTGATGACTCAGTTCCTCCAGCCCAGCCAGTTCAGCCTGAGTTAGTGCCTACTCCTATTGCCTCACCTACAGGCACTGAGGAGGTAATTGTTTCCTTTAATGATCATCAATCACCAGCTGCTACAGAGGAGATAGATATCACTTCTCTCATTCCATCACCACAAAACCCTCCAGAGGATGATCTTCAGGTACCTCCAGTAAATCTTCCTAAACCTGAGCCATCATCTTCAGATTCTTCCAGTTCAAATGACTCACATGGCTCTGGCTTCACACCCCTCTCATCACTCTGATCTTAGTAGTCGATCCATCTAGTCCTCCTCCATCTCTTGATTGATCCTACCCTTGTGATGAAGACAAAAAGGTAGAGAAGAACTTAGGTGATTTTGTGAAAAATGATGTGATTTTGTAAATGAATGCATAGGGATATGGGTGTATAGGGTTTAAGGGAGCTTTATTAGTTTCTTAGTTTCTTTTTTAAGGTTGATTATGTTGATATCATGAACTCATTCTGCAGTTTAAATTTAAAGTTATATTACATTTTGGACTAATGAGTTTCTGATTGTGTATGCAAGGTGAACAAATTAGAACATGCTTACAAAATTATGGGCTTTTGATTTTAACATAATTGGATTCAAAAAGGTTTCAAAGACTAAATTTCTCAAGATCGTTAGATTTCAATTCAAAAAGATCTTTAACAAGTTATTTCAAAAGAGTTTTCAAGTTTAAATTAAACAAAAGATTCCATGTGAAAAGTTATCAAGAAGCATGTGATTGAAAACTCAATTTCAAAAGCTTTGTTCAAAATCACCAAGTTATTTTATCATCAAAAAGGGGGATAATGTTAGATCTCATGTGTTTTGATAATAACAAAGATTGGATTAATGATACTAAAGGTTTTGATGATATACAAAAAGGTTTGAACAAAGTAACTAAGGATTCCATGGCAGGAAAAAGCATTACTCGAGTAGGTACTCAAGTAATGAGGATGAAGAGAAAGACATAGTACAGAAGAAAGAAACACTATAAGATTTTTGAAGCCATTACTCGAGTAAGCCCTCAGGTAATGGACCTTCATTACTCAAGGGGTCAATAGAGTAATGTGTGAAAAATTGTTCTAGAGGCTCTCTGTAAAAAACCGCATGGCATTACTCAAGGGATTACTTGAGTAATCTCTAAAGTTATTTGAAGCATTACTCAAGGGATCACTCAAATAATCAGAGAAGAAATCATCCAGTAGCTCTCGGCCAAGAAATGACTCATATTACTCGAGGGACTACTCAAGTAATCGGGTATGAAAAAGTTATTTTACTCGAGGGATCACTCGAGTAAGTTAAATTGAGAAGATTGAATTACTCGAGCAATCAGGTAAGCAAAGAGCAGGTACTCTCGGCCAAGATTTTGATAACATTACTCGAAGGATTACTCGAGTCATCTGTAAAGTTATTTGGAACATTACTTGAGGGATCACTCGAGTAACCAGTGAACAAACGAAAGATTTACTTGAGGGATTACTGAGTAACCAATGAATAAATGAAAGACTTACTTGAGGGATCACTCGATTAATCAAGTCTGCCAGGTATTGTAAGATGAATTACTCGATGACTTACCTGAGTAATATGGTCAGTAAACGTTGACTTACTCTTTGCCTTATATTTAATGTGATTACTCGAGGGACTACTTGAGTAATAGTCCTGATCACTCGAGTAGCCACTCGAGTAAAGTAGTACGAAAAGCATGATTTTAATCCAATGTTAATTGATTTGTTATCTATATGATTAATCTTTCATTGTATAAGTATTCTGAGAATATTTGCAGAGAAACAATGAAGAGATTATGTGATGAGCAAAAAGTCAAACAAAATGTCCAAATGCTCACCTACCGCCACCTACCGCAAACGGATAGTTTTCAAATTCGAAGAACGGTCAACCGTAGCTGCGCAACTTTAACAGACAAGTTGAAATTATTCCAACGACTATCACAACTCATCTATAAATATGGAAACATTCAACATGGAACAGAGACAACTGAGAACATACGAATATACACCGATCAACACATTCTTAGTACTCTGTTTCGTATATTCATTATTTGTACTTCATTGATTTTAGATTTGCTCTGTAAGAGAGAATTTTTTACAAACTCAATATCTGTTATTGATACAACTTAAGGTTATCGAACCTTGAGTTTGGGATTGGTTTGCAACATTTAAGGAGGAGCGAGTGTCCAGTGAAGGAACTTGCTGTCTACTGAGGTGCCAAGAACCCACTGAATCTTGGAAGATACAGTGAAACTCTCTGAGAAGCTCTGAGGACTGGACGTAGGTCAAAGTGGTTGTGGCCAAACTAGTATAACTCTTGGTATACACTTTGGTGATATTTCTCCTAGTTCTTAACTGCTTTAAATTTACAGTCAATTTTTACTTAATGAATTTTTTGGTATCACTAATTCACCCCCTCTTGGGTGAAACACTTGCACTAACAAAAAGTATTAATAGGAGAATCAGAAATATATGGCTCAGTAACAGCAAGATGAGGTTCAGTAGAAACAAAACCAGGAACTAAGGAGGCATCACCTGAATCAATCGGTGAAGTAGGAGCTAGTGAAGGTGAATCATTGGCAACATCAGTATCATTAATGATATCAGGTTCTGGAACAGCAGCTTGTACTAGTGAGAGAAGAACAGGATAAATGAGGATATCATCAAATTCATTCATGATAAAGGGAGACTCAGAGATGGTCGGAGTCTTAAAGAAAGGAGAGGATTTTTGACAAGTGACATCAGTAGACACAATGTAACAATGACGATCAGAAGAGTAACACCGATAACCTTTTTGAAGTCGAGAATAGCCTAGAAAAACACATCTGAAGGATTTGGGATCGAGTTTACTAACACTAGGATGAACATCCCGAATAAAACAAATACAACCAAAGAGTTTAGGATCAATAGGAAACATCTTAGTGGTGGGAAACAGTATGGAATATGGAATATGCCCACCAAGAACAACCAAAGGCATGCGATTGATGAGAAAACAGGCAGTAGACATAGATCAGCCTACACTTTTAGGGATAAAAGAATGAAACATGAGAGCTCAGGCAGTTCTAAGAGATATCAGTTCTTTTTTTCAGCAACACCATTTTTGAGTTGGGGTATCAACACAAGAGGATTGATGAAGAATACCATGACTTTGTATGTAATCAGTGAATGGGGAGGAAAAATATTATTTGGCATTATCACTTCGTACGATTTTCACAGGAGTGTAAACTATGTTTGAATTTCAGCACAGAAAGTATGAAATTGAGTAAATAATTCAGAATGCTGTTTCATTAAGTCAAGCCAAGTGGTTCAGGAAAAATCATTAACGAAAGTGACAAAGTAGCGATAACCAGTTTAAGAAAGAAATGAACAAGGACCCCAAACATCAGAATGTACTAAGTCAAAGGGGGATGCATCCCGTTTATTGACTCGAGGTGCTAAATGAATATGATGGTGTTTGGCAAACTGACATGACTTATAATCTAAAACAAACATAGAGGAAAACTGAGTATACAATTTTTGAAGAGATGATAGAGATATATGGCCTAGACGACAATGAACTTCAAATGGAGATGACCCACCAGAACATGCAACAGAACATGACATCTGATCATAAACGATGCCAGATTCATAGCCTCTACCTGCCTCATCGATAGATCCTAAATTAAACAATACTCAAGGAATAGTAAGATAAAATAGTTCAAATGATGAGTTAGTTTACTTGGAGACAAAAGATTAAGGTGAGTTCGGGAACATTAAGAACAGAAGATAATGAAAGGGATTTAGTTAGTTTAACAGTTCCCGAGCCAAGAACACGGATGGGGGAACCATTGGCGACAAAAATGGATAACGGGTTAGCATAGGGAGCATATGATGAAAACAAATATGATTACTTGTCATGTGGTCAGTAGCACTATAATCAATTACCCACTTCGTTGAAGTAGTAGTAAGACCAAAAGACAGAGTACCTGTAGCTAGAGCCCCTATAGATGAATATCCAAAATCTGACTGATCAGGTGTCTGGCAATATGAGCAAGACCTTGTTGCTGATCATGTTGTTGTTTATTTTGCAATTTACAGCAATTTTTCTTAATATAACCCGGTTTCTTACAACAATTGCAAATAATAGTGCCATAGTTCATAGTTGGAGTACTAGTGCCATGTTTGGATCCATAATTCTTATTTTTACAAAGTCCACAGCCAACTAGAGCACTCGCATTTGGATCAATAGACGAACGAATTAAACTATCAGCATGAAGAACTTGTGAAAACACATCTTTAAGAGAGGGGAAATCCTAACTAGACAGAATTTATGAGCGAATGGTTTCATATGAAGGGTCAAGAGCTTCAAGAACGCTTATGATAGCCTGAAGTTCTAGATTCTTAACACAGGTTGGAAGATCTGCCTACGGAGACATAAGTACTTTAATTTCTTTATACATCCTATTGAAGTCTAGGAAGAAGTCCTTCGAAGGACGACCTTGCTGTTGAGAGTGATAAAATCCTTTACTCGATGGTGGTTTTGGGAGCTACTCCGGGGTTGTTCTGATAGGGGTCTGGGATTTGTGTGAGCCAGCGCGTGTTGATATTTGGTGCACCGAAGAAGGCAGATTGGAGAAGAACAAAGGTTGGCCGGAATTCAAGCTTTGTCACCAAAATTAATGTAGCTAGAGCGGAACAACGAGAACACAGGCACGCTTTAATACCATGTAGATGCTCAAATGATGAAAATATATTTCATATCTCTTATGTGTACAAGCATACATATGTATATTTACATACAAGCTATACGTTACATTCTATTTACAAAACTGTTGTACATTTCCTGACTGTAACCCCCTCAGTAATTATATCCGAAATACACGATTAAAATGAAATAGAGACCAATAATAATCAAATAACATTTACTAACCCATCACATGATGGGGGTTTTCAAAAGTACCTTTCGAAATCATTTATAAACTTGGTCTCATATTCACATTTCGAATACAATTACTACGCGAAGATAAATCACATTCATATAAATATCAGAGTGCACAACATAATCATCCCGGCAATCTCGGGTACATACCTTCGCTAAAGATATACAGGGCACAATTGCCCATTACAATTCTTCAAATGGGGATTACACAATCTCATCTCGAATGAGTCCTGCCGCTCCCTCCACGAGCCACTTGCCCTGTCTAAATTGTTGGTAAGGGAGGGTGAGATTCGAGAGAATCTCAGTAGGGAAACATTATCAATATGCAGGCAAGATAAGTGTTTAATGTATGACATGCTTGCATCACATAACTCATGCACACATACAATGACAAATCTATAAGCTCAATGCTTCGAACGATACACATATGGCCATAGCATATATTGAAACATAGCTTCAAATCATTCATACATGTTCCACATAATCAAGCAAAGCAATAACATGCATCAACACATTAATACAGTTATCAGAGCATGCAGGAGAGATAAGTTCCCTACCTCCAGTCTTTTCTCCTCGATTTGCGTGCCAGCAACTCGAGGCTTCACATTCGATCCTACAATGTCAAATGTACCATTTAGACACTTCCATAGTGTTTCTGGGGGTTATATGAGGCTATATTGAAAATTTACTAAAATACCCCCGGGGACCTAGCCCGGCCCCGCCGTACCCGGTCCGGCTGTACTTTTCTTGAAATTTTGACATGGGCTATTCTGACATATTTTCGCCCAAGGAATCCATTTCCGGACTCAGAATTATCAAATTCAATGTCAAATTACGAAATTGCCCTTGGCAGCCCTACTTTTAGGGTTTTAGGGGTGTTTCCGTAATTATGCTTTCTCGGCCTTTTTTGAAAAAGTGCCCAACTGTAACCCCACCTAATTTTTGCTCCTAAACTCAATGGAACCATCAAATCATTGAAAATCCAACTCTAAGACCCATTTCTAGAGCTGGCCGAAATTTATGAGTTCTCCGGGGAAAATCAGGGTTTTACGATTTCGGCTCCGTAAACGCGTTCCTTTTTACTCCTAACCACTTTATTGACTATTCCATTAGGTTACAACTACCATTTAGTATCAATTTGGGCAGCATAACAGCCCCTACAACCCATTTCCATAAATTAAAACCAACGGCAATCCGACAAAATTTCACCGATTAAATTGCCCACAGCAGCTAGAATAGTCAATATACAAGAGTTTGGAAGTTACCTCAAGCTCCTTCTAGCTTTTCTCAAAGATGGCTGAAAAACCTAACTTTCAAAACACCAAAATTGAGCTTTCCAAACCTTAAAGAATAAAGAGGAGTAGTTTAGAGTCGGAGTTATACGCGCTAGGAGCGAAATCGTCGGAGAAATCGGCTTACCTTGTGATTTTTCTTCTCTTTCTCTCTCTAAACTCTCTCAACTTTCTCACACTATGTTCAGGTGCTGTGCGTGAATGAGCAGCTGAAGATGATGAGAAGATGTTTTAATTCCATGCTTATGTCATCTTGCCTTTTGATGATGTCATAATTCCCAAAATTGGCATTTTCGGATTTTCTGGCAGATTTTCTGCCCAATCTTTGAAAAATCATAACTAATTCTAGAAAAATATAAATGAGGTGATTCCAAAGCCAAATGAAATCTATTTAAGTCCTATATATAGGAAAAATATTTACCAATACTAGAAATCACCACAAAAATCCAGAATTACACAACTTTCATCACTGCCCCAAAACAGAGTCCACTTTCAACCTCAAACTTTGGACAGTCATATCTCCCCGTTCCCAACATGAAATGGCACAAATTATATGTTCATTTTGAATATTGGGATGTGAACTTTAAGACTGGAAAGTTTCATAATTTTCTGACATCATTTGCCTAGTAAAATCGTCCACACGAGAAGACTGCCCAGACAGAATTCACACTGGACAGCATTTCCAATTTTTTGCAACCAATGTGTCCAATCCAATTTAAATCAATTCCAATGATTAAATACCACAACATGACACCATTTCCATCACAATACCCCATTCAATTCTTCCCTCTATTCTAAGTCAATTTGGATGTTGATCCACAATTGAACTCAAATACAGGGTTTGGGCGTTGCTCGTAACACAAGCGACTACAATCCACTTTATATTCTCTAAAAGAGTTCATTAATCACTAACCACGTCCACTTTTGTAGTCATTAACCCCTAGTCACAATTTGGGATCTTGCTAAACCGGGGCTTAGCAATCCACTAATCTCAGGCTTATTCTCTAGCCTCGAGTCTCAAAATTCGGGGTATTACACTGACGGTGGAGGAGTTACTTTGACACATATACACGGACACACATTATAACTCATGCAATGATGACTTTGTTTTTATTTAACTAGTAATAGTAATTACTACCCAAGATGACATGGCCAAACAATTGATAGGGACAATTTCAAATTTCAATTCAACAATAAGAACATACCCTATTAACTGTGAAAGTCCCCGCTGTGCAAAATGAAAACCAGCTATCGATATGAAGTTAAGACACCACTGTACATACAAAAAAAAGGGCTTAGGACATTATGGACTCCACATCACAAGAGAAGCCCTCATGACCATCAACCCTATATCTTAATCCTACAACATAAACAAGAAATTATTACCTGTACATGGGGCACAGAAATTTTCTGCTGTAGCAGGGTAAGATCTTTAAATAGCTGGAAGGACGAAAGAATTCATAAAGTTACCTTTCAAATCTCATCAAATTTAAAGTTGTAAAATCCACAAAAATAAAAGCTTCATCATGTAACACAATAATCATTGTGATTTAAAAGCATTGAAAAGAAAAAGGGCACCTCAAAAACCATCCTTCTAACATGGATGCTATCTACAGAAATGTCCATAAAAATGAGGGAAATCTTCTTCTTTGCCATTGCCTTTCTTTTATAAATTAAAACTTATGCCAGCAATCGCTGGAGTAACAAAAGTAAGTAAAGAGATACTAATTAATTATCGATATTAAGTAACATTGCTTCGGAAGCATGCCCTAACAATAGCACAAATTATATCAAATCTACGTTAGATATTTTATTATTTAAGATTATATATTTTATTATTATTTAATATAGATTATATATAAATATTATCTTATCATTGTTTTTAAATAAAATATCCCCTGATTGTGGCTCACAAGTGATTTGAATAGAGATTTGGTTTAAGGTTACATACCTGGATGGTAAGCTAATATAAGCCTTGATAGGAGGCTATAAATAGTGTAGACCAGGTCTTAAAGTAGTAATGTGAAAAACCCACTGATATGCTTCTTAGGGTTTCCCTAACAGGTGACGGCTATTCCCAGGCCATCACTATGCCTCATCTTCCCGTTAGAAAAAGCTCTAACCTATTCTGTTATATTATAATTCTAACTCTTTCTTATTCTCTAGAATTTCTAGATTTTGAGATACTACATGCAGAATCACTATGGCTAGAGGTATTTCATCAAATCTTCCACTGCTGCTCTTTTTTATGGGATTTATACAATATATTTGGAATCTTTATTGTTAGATTATTCTAACATGTAGCATTAGAGCAGGTTTTTTGATTGTCAACTAAATTAGTCAATTAAATTATCATTGAAGATTTTTGCATATTTGGAATTTAAGTGCACATAGTTGATATTTTTACGAGTAGCATGCATCTTAGGGAGTAGCCATAGCATCCTTAATGTTGCATGTGTCAATAACCGCTTATGGTGTTTTTTTTTAAAAAAACATTAACTTGAATTAGTGATTAATTAATTTAATCAAAGTGAGAGAATTTTAGTTATTTAGTCACTTTTGTTGATTAAATTAATTATTCTCATTAGGTTATTAGTGCATATTTATATTTTAAATGCACACAATATTCGTGGTTAGCATGCTTGTTTCCTGAGGAGAAGCCATAGCATCCTCAATTTTGTGGCGTGCACGTTTTTAATCACTTATGGCTTTATAGAATATTAACTGTAATTAAATATATGATTATAATTAGTCTTTGCCCACATGTAGATAATTATAATTGGATATTTAATTAGGGTGGAATAGAATGACATTCTATTTTCTAAGTAGCCTACAGGTATTAGAAAATATAACTGCGTTCTAGATTCATCAATTCAAGATAAATTCATGCTATGCTAATGTCTTTACCCACACTAGATCTTAGTGATATGAATTTATAATTGTATGATCTACATTGGTATACATACACCTTTTTTTGTGATGTTTTTTCTCTTGTGTTTTATGTTTATTTTGTGAGCATGATTAATTTTCATTTTAACCTTGTAGACTATGATTGTTATCTATTTAATTGTTTAGTTTAATAAAATTTATTAGAGATAATTGTTGAGCCTATAAGGAGATAAATATTACTCCTTCCATTAAGATAAAATCGGCATTAGGAAAGTTCTAGTACTTAATGATATTGGCATAAGAAGTGAGATAACATTATGAGATGCAATTATCTCATTAAATTAATCTCAATTAAGAGCTGATCATTATGGGTACATAAGAATAGAGCAAAGTTAATAGTTTCTTATAGGCTAAAGGATGAATTTAGAAATTCTGAAAATTGTTGTTACATTGTTTTGTTGACTATAAAGTGATTATCCATAATAGGGTAAGATGCCTCTATTAATTTTTGTGGAAGAGATCCGTAGTTTATTATCTCATGAGCCATTACTTCTTTTTCATAAGTACATGTGTCAACACCCATTTAAATTTTGATATGCACAGAGTGATAAAGTCATAGTTCCATAGGCATACAAAAATAGTACAAATATACTGATATTAAGTACATGCTTACATATAGTATTCATCCCTGTAGTGTTCGATAACATTTACAAGCTTTGTCCCAAAATATCCAAAATATATAAAATAAGACTATATATAACCCACCATCTTTGCCTTAGGAAATAGGGAGAATTGCTAAAAAAGACTTCATTGACAACTTATTTTCTAAATGGGACCTGGGAAGATATCTTGCATACGGAGGAAAGATAACTACACATGGAGGGAAGATTTCTGCACACGTATAGGAAAGAATTCTGCATATAGGGAAGATCATCTGCATACTAGGGAAGATATTCTGCACATATGGAAGATAATCTGCACGCAAAGGTCCCATTTAACAAATAAGTTGCCAATGAGGGATTTTTTCACAAGTTTCCCTAGGAAATATGCCCATCAATTCCTTATGTCTACAACCTTACCTTTAGAGCCGCTGATATATGCTGAGACATTTTTATTTATAAAAAGGGGTGAGATTCCAAGGAATCTCAGTAGCAACATACAATCAATCATATAAAATACTAGAATTTAAATATGCGATGCACCATATAATGTAAAATGCTAACTCGTGTTATGTGTACATTGTCCAAGGTCAAACGACATGTTTGCAACCCGGCTTAACTCGTGTCCAAGGTCAACAACTATTTGAACCCTTGGCTTATCCGCGTGTACCATCGCTGGATCCCTGATCATAGCTAAGTCATGTGCCTTAAGCACTGTCATGTTGCAAAAGATGGCATACACAAAGCATACAAATTATTACATAGTATATGAAATACTACCTTAAGCCTTTTCACCTCAAGATGCGTGCCGATAACTCAATCCTAAAATTACAAATGTACAAGAATTAGGTCACAACCCATTCATGAACTACTTTAAACATTTCCAAAGTGTTTTTGGTGGTTATATTAGTCTATATTGAAAAATTACGAAAATGCCCCTGGAACCCCGGCCCCGGCCCCACAGTACCTGTCTGATCAAACTTTTCCAGAAATTTTTACCCGGGCTATTCTAACATATTTTCTCCCAATGAATCCATTTTTAACCTTGGTTTTTGCAAAATTACTACCAAATGACAGTTTCACAATTTTCTAGAAATTGACAGATTTTTAGTAAACTTTGAAAATTCATAAGTAATTCTAGAAAATTTCAAATTGACTGATTCTAAAGTCTAAATGAAGCTATTTAAATGTACTTTCATGGAAAAATATGCAAAGATAATTACTGATTGCACATATTGCCCAAAAATTTGGCCAACTACTACTGTTCCAGATTGCATTGTAGAAATAGAACTCAACTTTCAAAAATCATAACTAATCCTACAAAAATTGAAATGGAAAGGTTCCAAGTTCTATAGAAATCTATTTAAGTCCTCCATAAAGGAGAAATATGGACCACTACCATCTACTACTGTAAAATTCCATAATTTTACAAATTCCCTTGCTATTCTAGAATTAAGTCCAGTAGTAGAGTTGAACTTCAAAAATTCATAACTAAATCTAGAAAACTCAAATTATAGTGATTCAAAGTCCTATGTGATGCTCATTAAGTCTAATTTAAGGGAAAAATATTAGTCATTTCCAATTACAATATAAATATAAAAAAAGAGTGATAAAAAATCAACTAAGAAATTACTTTAAGAGCAAAATTGGACAAAAAATTATTATTATTCTATTTTTAAAGATTCTAATATGCATCCCACTCATCAATCATGAACTGAGAACCGTTACAAAATTCATACAGGGCAAAACCAAGAACAAGTTATAAGACAACAAAACCAAATTGGATGATGATAGCAAAACATTTCACCAACTGTTTAGTTCAACATCCATAAGTCAAAACCAATTATAGCTCAGGCCAAAATAACATCAGAATAGTTAGTTTTAGTGAAAGTAACCAAGAACTCTACCACCTACGTTCAGCTCCATGCCTCCTCATGACTTAAAACACCTTCTGGGGTTGTAATCACAACATAACCCTACTGATGTGTTGGGAGAGTTTTCAATCTGTATTTTTAATGTCTACTGCCTTGATATCTTGTCGGTATGTAAGGGCTCTGTAATCATTAATCCTATCTTAAAGTTGAACTGTTATCCTCTTCACTCTATGAGGACCATAGAATTCAAAGCGCTTGATATAACCTTGAACTTTCATGATCCTGAGAAAGGAGGATGTGACAGTGGAGATGGGCTTCAAATCAACGGTAGCTTTCCCCCTCCTCTCTATATTGACCATAGTTCTCAGTACATCATTCATAATTCTCCTCCCCATCCCTAATTTCTTCTCTCGTATTCTGGCTAGCCAAGAATACAGTCCACAGTCCAGCGTCGATGACAAAAAAATATTTTAAGATGTTGAAAAGGTATGTCAGGTTTGATACCTAGACATGTGGGAGAAATTTTTAGTCTCTACCAACATGACACTCAAACATTGACATTATTTTAAGATGTTAAATGCAACCAAGAAGATACTTTATGCAAGGTTAAAATTGCGTTGTTTTCAAAAGTAGGAGGGTAAAACTGTTTCTAAAAAATAAGGGCAAAATTGTACAAAAAAAGTATTCAATTTTAATTTAATATATATATAATATAAAATTTATAAAAATAAAATTATTTATTATTTATCTCAAAAATACAGTTTTATTTGTTTACTCCAAAAATGATCCAAAACAATGATCCTAGGCATTGGGCTTGACATCATCAATGCTCATTTGCTTTTCTTTTTTTCCCCCTTTGTGTTGCGTCTCATTCCCCACTCATTTAGATTAAAAACAATCATTTTATTAACAAGTAATTGGTTGAAATGGTAAGTGGTCTCACATCTATAAAGAAGATGACACAAGTTTAAATTTTGAGAAGTGTAATTGTTAAGAGGGCTTTAACCTTAATGCTCCCTATCCGAAGAGATTAGGCCTAGGTTCAAAGTGACTTGGGGATACCCTGAGTTCATAAAAAAAGTAAGAAGCCATTTTAAAGCAATGGATAGAAGTAGATGTTAGTGGCAGCGGAGAGAAGCTGAACCATTTCCAAATGTGTTGGTTATCTTTGATGTCAACCAACAACGTATACTTATTATTGACAACTAAACTAGTAATATTAAAAACTGTAGCAACATGTATTAACAATTAATGTTAACTAGCACTACATACTTGTTATTGATAACTAAAAGAGCTATTTAACAACTATCACAACATATATTAACAGTTAATATGAACCTACATCACATACTTGTTATTGACAACTTAAAGAGCTATATAAACAATTGTAGCAACTCATTAACAATTAAGGTCAACTTGCACCACATACTTGTTATTAACAACTAGAAAATCTATATTAACAATTGCCACATCTTGTATTAATTAACAGCTAATATCAATGTGTACCACACACTTGTTATTGATAACTAAACTAGCTTAGTTCTATTAACAACTAATACGGCATTTGTTAACCACTAATATCACTAGTTTCCTTTTCTTTTTACTTTTCAAAAAGAGAGTTGTAATTTTTAGCACCGACATTTACTAATTCTGACACCTTAACTCGTCATTGAATGCACTCTCACTTGTCAGTGATGGCATGTTGACTTCTTAATGTAGGCACTATTACATGTCAAATCCTTACTGCTAAAAAATGTTATAAGTTATAATCTTATATGATTTCAAATGATATATGCTTATATAATACATATTGGTTATAATGAGATATAATTTTATATGGAGCTATCAATTCTAGCATACTCACTTATTAATGAAATATTCCTCCGGTCCTTAATAAAAGACATATTTACCTAATATGATTAGATTTAGTTAGTTAAATTAGTGAATATGACATTTATTGTCTAGAATACCCTACTCATCTCCCTTAATTCCTTCGATTCCCCTTCTCTATGATTATTGTTAAGGGAGCATCAATAGAGGTAAATTAGAAAAAGATTGACAAATAGAGGCAAGAGGAGTATAATCTTATCACTAGCTGGAATAAGTAGCCATATAAATGTAAGATTTCAAATTAGATGCAAATATAGTTATGTAACATGCCTGAATGACATATGGACGAATAAAGCTGCATTTATAATTGCGTTTTCCAAGTTTGGTGAGGAAAATGCAGTATAGTCCCCTAAGCCTACACTTAGTAGTTAGTTGTCATCACCGACATTTCATTTCGAATTTATCAAGTATTATGCTTTATTTGAATAAAGATAACGGTAGATGTTTCTTGTCAATATCAGCTTCAAGGGGAGAGGTGAATCTGCAGCTTTGCTACTGACAAAAACTTATGGCTTGGATTTAACAAGCTCTTCCACAACTTTTTGGTAATTGACAATCAAGTCTATGTATGTCAACTGGCACCACAATGTCACGCCCTTATTTTAATTTCACCTTTACCAGAGTATTCACAAAAAATGGCATGCGGTTAGGTGGGCAACAAAGGAATAGTAAAAATATACTAATAATATGAGCATGATTATAGAAATTAGGGCTACTAGGGTATCTAAACCTATCCTAGTAAAACGAAGACATCATCCCGTCTTCGTTCCACCATTGCAATCTCTCCGTATAGTTCTCATCTCTGTCTCTGCATACCTTCTGTATTCACTTGTCTGAATTGTTGGAAAGCAAGGGTGAGATTCGAGAGAATCTTATTAGGAAACAGATACCATAATGCATTCATGATAGATGCTATGTGTATGACATGTTAGCTTTATCTATATGCATCCCCCATAATAACATTTCTACATGTTCAATGTTTCATGTAACAAAACTATGGCCACAGTAAAACATAAATAGAGCTTCATTTATTCAAATATACTCTACACAATCAAGTAAAGCAATCACATACATCACTTCACAAGCAAAGATATCAAATACATGCAAGTAAGGTAAGTTCTCTATATCTAGTCTTTTCTCCTCGATCTACGTTCAAACAACTCGAGCTCCATATTCGATCCTACAATGCCAAAGGTACTGTTTAGAAACTTCCACAGTGTTTCTGAAGGTTATATGAGTCTATGGTGAAAAATTTCCAACATGCCCCGGACCAGCCCCGTCGTACCTAGTCCGACCATACATTTCCCGAAAGTTTGACTAAGGCTATTCTTACATATTTTTGCCCAAAGAATCCATTTTCGGACTTGGAATTATCAAATTAAATGTCAAACTATAAAATTGCCCTTGGCAGCCCCGCTTTAAAGATTTCAGGACGTTTTTGTAATTATGCTTTTTCTGCCTTTGTGACCAACTATAACCCCACCTAATTTTCCCTCCTGAACTCAATGGAATCAATAAATCATTGAAAATCCAACTCTAACCCCTCCAAACTAGTCTTAGCTGAAATTCTCAATTCCCCAGGAAAAATTCGGGTTTTTCGATTCTAACTCGACAGACATGTTCCGTTTTACTCATAATCACTTTATCAACTATGTAATTAGGTTACAACTACCTCTTAGACTAAATTTTGGCAACATAACCCTTAGGCTATCACATTTCTAAAATTTAAAACTAACGGCAATCCGGAGAAATTTTACTGATTAAATTGGCCACAGTAGCTAGAATAATCAATATACAAGAGTTTGGAAGTTACCTCAAGCTCCCATTGGCTCTCCCTTGATATGGTTGAACCCTAGCCCTTCTTAACAAGGAAATTTCAGCTTCAAAAACCTTAAAGAACATGAAAGAGAAGCTTAGGCACAAGGTTATATGCATTAGGTACGAATTCACCAAAGAAATCAACCTACCTTACAAGTTCTCTTATCTTTCTCTCTCTAAAAGCTCTCAAACTTTCTCTCTCTCTTGAGCTGAACTTCACATCAGATATGAGCTGAAAAAAGGAGAAAGATGATGTTTATAATATTAGCTTATGTCATAATTTAATTATTTACCATTTTTTAGATTTTCTGACAGATTTTCTATCCAAAATTTGAAAACTCATAACTAATTCTAGAAAAATTGAATTGGAGTGATTCCAAAGGCTATAGAACCCTGACTGAGTCTAATTTCAAGGAAAAATATAGCCTTTTGTTAGTTGGAAGCACATCATTCCCAGATGTTTAATCTTTACATGTTGTTCCAGAAACTTCACAATTTTTCTAGGTTGACTTCAAAAATTCATAACTTTTTGTGTAGCTCTAATTGATTCATATGACCTATCAAATTAAAGCTTAGGATGTCTACTTTGATCTTGTAAAATCTCATAATTTTTTCTCATCATTTGGTTATAAAAAATCACATGATAAACTCATTGCCTTATAGGCGATTCACCGAAAACGTTGTTTACCTTTAATTTCTAATATCCCATTACCAAAATTAACATTAGTATTGGCCAAATATTATTTTCTTATATTCCTCTACTTTGGACCTAAATATTGGGATTTCTATAAAACCCAAGTGTTAATTCCATTTTTGTGTACAAATTTCCCATACTCTTTAATTTACCATTTTATGCCCTTTAGTTCCTCAAAAATATGAGAAACGTTAGGGAATAAGTTTGAGACACCTACTAAGTTAGGGCTTAGAGGTTCGTCTAATTTAGGCTTATTCGCAAGCCTCTATTCCAAATGTTTGAGATAAAACAACAAACTTCGACCTCCTCCTAAATTCATCGTTCTCTTCCTTCAACTTCTTCAGTTCCTCCGAAATTGGATTCATGCCATCTAAGCAAAATAGAGTCAATGACACATAAGCACAATTAACACTGTTAACTTCATGTTTAGGCTTATTCCTAAGCCTCCAATCTCAAAATTTGTGATATTACATTTCTCCCCCCGTTCAATAAATTTCATCCTCAAAATTTGAACGTGTACTATATGAGGATCCCTTTTAATCACTCAATCCATCCCTTTATCATGTGCAGGCTCACAAGCCGTGCAACATAATAATCATATTAAATCTATCTCTTTCATATGCAAGCTCAACGATCATGCAACACAATCATCATTTTCTCAGCAAAGTTCTCAGATATTATTCAGCATTCAACATTCAGCATTCATTTAGTATATAGTATGTAGCGCGTAATCAAACACAGGACCCACTGGTCTATTCCCATAGCACTTGATTCCTTTAGCCTCACTGCCTTAGCTCACATGTTTTACGTCCAACCTCTCAACTACAACTAACCAATGCGGTACAACACACCTGGTCATTTCAGGGTATGAACCTCTTGATCATAAATTGATTAGCTTCATCTTTTTCTGTTTCCCATGTATATATGTGAAATGCCTATTAACCTCCACACATTCAACCTATTACTATTCACATATGTTACTTGTTTGGTATACATAGGCCACACGGTTTATTACTGCATAAAATGTTTGTCGGTCTTACTGCCCAAGGTCATTACCCCATGCAAGCATACATACCGTGTCTTACCGCCTTTGTTCTCTATTTTGTTCTCATGGGCCATCCAACCCATTACTGTATTTATTATCCATCAGGACACTCAGTTCATTATTCAAGGCCTTATTACCTTGTTGGGACACTACCCAGTGTATGTAGCCTTGCGATTTATGTCATTCTACTCGTACAATATTGAGTATCCTGGTTTCACCGCCCTGTACAAACATGTACACTGGGACGTACTGACAATATATCTATCTATATTTATGCCTGCCTATTCAGGGTTCAGGACCAAATGACTATTTGACCATTACTGGTCGTACTGTATGCACTATTTGGGATCAAATTACTATTTGACCCTTACTAATCATATTGTGTGCACTATTACATGAATAGGTAAGTAATTCTGTGAGGCCATGGCTATTGAGATGTGCATGGCTCTACTTCGCCCTGTTATATTAGAACATATCCCAACCATGCTTGCTTGCACCTATGTAAACTATAAAGGTTGACTGTAGATCTGGGATTATTAACACTGGTGTTGTTGAGAGGTATTCACCACCATTCTTCCCTACTACACTAGGGTTCATCCCAATCTCTCTTTACATGTGTCACCACAGACCATATAGGTTGTATGACTATTGACTGTACATGTCATTGTACTGTACACCACTCTGGATGTAATATTGTACTGCATTCTGGGTGTAATACTATACACCACGTAAGGTGTGATGCTGTGCACCACTCTGGATGTAATAGTGTACACTACACAGGGTGTAATACGGTTTATCATACATACTGTAACACTATTGACCATCAAGGCCATATTATGTTTTAGGATGATCAACATTTGTGCGACCATCAACCTCTCTTGTAAATTTCAAAATTGCACCTAGATTCACCATACTTTCGCTGTCCACTCTTATGGTTTACATTGTTAAATACAATATAGGTGAGGCTATACTATCTGCCCACCCTTATCTTACTACCTCCGTTAGAACCTACTTGGCCTCCGTAGTAACCTATAATCATCCATAGAAAATGTGATAGATAAATATGCCATGCACCATATAGTATAAAATGAAAATTCATATCAATCCATGTGTGCACACAAAGTTCAAGGCCAAACACCCAGTTAAAACATCAATCCATGTTCGTACACAAAGTTAAAGGCCAACCATCCAGTTGAAACCCTTACGTGTATCTCAGCTGAGTCACTGACTACAGCTAGGTAAGACCAATGTACCTTAGCTAGTCCCAGACCACAGCTAGGCAAATCATGTATCATAGCTGGGTCCTTACTAGGCCGAATGGTATATATATACTTCCTATTAGACAGTATATATACACTTCCCACACTACAGCTAGATAATATTCATGTACCTCGGCTGGGCACCAACCATAACCAGGTAATATTCATGTACCTTAGCTGAGTCCTAGACTACAGCTAGGTAATGTGCCTTAGGCACATGTTCATATCATAGATACATAACATACAGCATATTGACCATCACATAGTATACGAGAGATTATAGTTACTATATTAGCCTTTCCTGGATAACCTTTTTTATGATCATTGATCATTGTTTACTATTCTATTATCTTGCCCTACATTTGCTGTATTAGGTTAAGTCTAACTTCTTGACCCTGCCTAGCATCTGAACCTCTTAGCCTTACCATCTTTGTGATTCACTATATGAAACAAGAAAGAGATAAATATCATATTATCACAAGGCATTTCTGTCATTTTACAAGTGTTGGTTACACTGGGACTCCTTGAATCACATATAACAGATGTTTGCAGTAGCCAGGGAAAACTTGTAACAACATACAGTCCTCTGAACTACTGTAGAGCATGTGCTTACTTCTATTACATGACATATCACAACATGTACATGTAACTTCCTAGGGGGTCACCAATCATAAGATTTCCTTGCGTTGAGCATCTTTAACTTTTGTGTACCCATGCCGAAACACATATACGACTATATCTATTCCCATTCACTGGTACTCTGAGACTGCCCTTATCTCAAGAGTCGTAACAACTGTCGTCAGTCAACTAAACACTATTTGTGGACTTCATATCAGTGCCGGTACAAGTACCTAAATATGTACCCTGATATGTTCCTTGATGTCTACAAAGTTTTCTGTTTGACTCTGCTTTGCAACCATATTCTTCTTTCAAGCCAAAACACTATATTCGGAAAGAAGTACAGTGTTGTGTGGATCCCTATGTCATCCAAAATTCCTGAATTAAATTATCCCTAACCACCAGCCATTGGGGTCAGTTTATCCGTGTATACTGTTTACTAGGCTACTGGGGTGTCGTACTCACAACATCCTACAGGTATATGCTCTAGACATCCTCCCATAATCATCGATCTGGTTGTAAATCACACATCATGTATACCGCTCCAACTCTGGGATCGGTAATAAAACCCAGATTTGTCTCTGTCTTAGTTGTTTGTGGCTTATATGCCTGTCACTTTATTGCCCATAACTGTGACTGGTCACTATTCAGACAACTAGTGACTCTGTTTTAAGATGAAGCTCCATACTTTGGACTTACTTGGACCCACTCCCTCGGTGTCCGTGTCATCCTTGTACCATCTGTTAGAACCGGCTATCACCCAAGAGGGGGGTGAATTGGGTGTATGATAAAAACTTAAGAACTTTGGAAATCTTTTTGCATATTAACGAAAGCGATAAGTTTGAAGGTAATAAATTATAAATCAACAGTTAGATTAAATAATATATGCTGGAAATATAAGAGCTTAGAGAAGAGAATATGCAAACTGTGATTTATCCTGGTTCGGTCCAATCTGTGATGGCCTACATCCAGTCCCCAGGCTCCTCCTGAGATTTTCAAATCCACTATCTTCTTGTTTAATTCGGGCACAAGAAAAGCCTTTACAATCCCACAAGTTTAGCTGGGTACTTGTGAAACCTTTTACAAATCTCTTACTGAAATACTCCCCCTTACGGCAAGTCTTACGAGCAGATCAATCCCGAAGATCTTCCTCTCCTGCTAACTCGTGCAAGTCTTATGAGCAGCAACGTTATCTCCTGCTCACACCCTTGTAAGTCTTATGAGCAGCAACGTTCTCTACTGCTTGCACCTTGTAAGTCTTACGAGCAGAATGTCTTACTGGCAATTCTCTCTACAGCTTCCACCGTAAGGAAATCAACCCTCTTAAGGTCCCTCTACCTTAAGATCAATTCAAAAATACAGATGAAAGTGTTTACAAACTCTCTCAGAGTGGATATAATGCTTACTAAAGTACAATCCAAATAATCACTCTTTTAATGATAAGTTATATAG